>NSJW01000341.1:0-28384 GCA_019955255.1 Castanospermum australe | reverse complement strand
GTAGAACAAGTGGCCTTGATTTCTATTGGCCTACTACACACCGTTAGTTAACAAATAGAAACTGGGAAGAATATATGCCTGCTAATCACTTTTCTAGTTTGAAAATATTCTCCAAGATGCTATGCCAAAGGAAAAAAGAACTGCAAATGGAAACTTAGAAAGAAATTTCTCGGAAGTATAATATACCTTTATAATTCTGACTAAAGCAAATGGAAAGCATTAGAAAGACATTAAATAAAATTGAAAGGCCTATACATGCCCTATGAAACGTCCAACTAGACTCAATCTAAGACACAGAATAGCCTGAATCTATGCAGGTCACGTGGATCCTGTCCATTCTGTGCGCTTTTCATTAATTTATTATTATTATTTTTTTTGGTAACATATTCAATTAGTCAAAGGAGACCAAAGACTCAGAGATGCAAGGAGGCTCTATTGTTGGCTCGGCATAAAGTTTACTTCACACTTTCTTTGACGTTACGTAAATAATGAGAGTTTTTTTTGTGGGTTTTCACTTGACCTTTTCTTATTTAATTTTTTTTTTAAAAGTGAAGTTAACAATATTGAAGTCAAAACTTAGTTTTTGTTGGACATAAGTCAAAATTATCCTTTCAAAACAAGTTCTAACATCTAGTACACTGATCATATAATTATTATGCCATTTATAATTAGGATTGTCAAACGGTTAATTTGATAAGTGATAAATTGAGTTTAAATAGATTGAATTAAAATTAATTACTTTTAAACAAGTTAATATTTTATTAGTCTGACTCATTTAATATTCATTTACAAGCTTAAGTAGGCTGTCGATTTATAAAAAATTAAAATTAATTTTTTTAATACATTCAAGAATTAAGTTAAATTATTACATACAAAATCTAATTATTCATACCTAACTATGAAAATTACATAATTTTTTTTTATCTAAAATTACATAATTATTAATCCAAAAAATACATATTAGTATTTTTTATGAAAAAAATATATGGGCTAACAGGCCAATTCATAGGTAAACAGATTTGGCTAACGGATCAGATCAAAATTAATCAATTTTAAATAAGTCAATAAAATATAAGTCCAACTAACAATAAGTTATGTGGTTAAATGAGTTGACTTAATGAGTTTAAGCCTATTTTGATAGTTCTATTCATAATCCTACCATTTGCAGTAAGATTTATTATTAATTTAAAATTCTACAATCACGAATTAAAAGTTCTTGATAATGCTACAGAATGTTTCGGATATGAAATCAGCAAAATAACATTGATGACTAATTAGTAATTACTCACTTAAAATTTGAGTAGCTAGTGATCATATATTGAAATCATACTTTTCTAATGAATAAAAAATATTAATAACTAATAATAATTATTAGAATTTTTTATAATCTATTTGTAATAGCTCATCAATAGGTTTCTTCCATACTAGAGGCTTGTTTGACGGGCCAATATCTTTTTACTTTATTAAAATGGTCGTGTTATCATGTCCATTATGAGTGCTACTAAAAGCTTCAAAATTCAACGTTGGGAGTTCCATTGCTGGCAACACGTGGTTACCAGCCACCAAAGTACCTTTCACCTCTACTCTTCAAATATTATTTGTCTCTTGATTGTTTGATTAGTACAATTTCTTTTGTTTTTTTAATTGTTAAAATAATTTTCGAATGTTGTACAAGCGAATACAGTAGGGAAACTTACTTTGTACAATTGGTGATACTTTATTTCACTGTGATTTTATTTCTTTGTTTAATTGTACTGAGAATACACACATATTCGCTAATTTTAAGAGTTTTTTCTCTTTAGGGTGTAGAATGCTTTTGTCTATTTTTTTTTGTCATAAGGGAGGGAGATTTTTTATTGTCCCAAATCAGGATTTGATCTTGGGTGCAGGGCTTCAAGGCACTCTGCCTTTACTAACAATCCACAATCCTGATTATGTAATTATTTAATTCGGATGTAATTCGAGTAGCCCATCGTCTGGCAAGATGGGCTTGTTATTCTCTATCTTGATTCTTGTATCGGGCTGGACCATGCTTCCACTTTCTTAAGGATACATATATTATATTTGGATTATCAATGAAAATTTAATCTTCAATAATCAAATTATATACGATAAAATTAATTTTAAATTTTATATATTTGATATAGTAAACTATAATTTATGCTTGAAAATCTTAACTCAAGTGACAGAAAGTGTCTTTGAGGATTATTTGATCTTGGGTTCAAATATGATCACTTTACCTATATTAGCTTATTCTGTCCGTCCATATACAAGGTTATAGACTTCTTTTTATAACAAAATAATAATAATAACTTAAGATCTTGAAAATTTTTGCTTATTTAAAAGAGCAAAAGTGATCTCATTAGGAATGGGAGGCAATGTTTTAATCATAGTTATAGGAACCAAATTATCATGGGTTCGACTTGATCAAAATGGTTGGGTTACCTATCTGACCCAAAAAATTAGTCAAAAATCACAAAAATCCATATTTACCTAGATCAACCAACTAATTTGATTGAATTTTCTTAGGTCATCATATTTGACCTAAGTCATCAAACCGTTAAACGATATTGGCCAAGTGAGTGGATCACTAGTTTTCTAGTTCTTTCTTACAACTAGGGTTTTGATGTTGGATTTGGAATTTGCAACTTAGATAATGGTTCTCTATATTTGTTGCTAACTATCGGTTACAAAAGCTTTTTCACTTTTCAAATTTGGTTGCCAAAGTGACAAGAAAAATCAGTCATGAAATTACAGTTTACTTTTCTTCGTTTGATTTAGTTGATAAAGTGTGTTAGAGCCCTTGTGGATGAATATTTCCTTGGGGTGTTGGATAATCTAACTGCTCAAATGTCAAAGCTAAGGATAGAGGTGGTCATCGGATGGCGTTTTTCTATAGCATATATATATATATATATATATAGTAAGAGAACAACATAATTTAACTAAAAGTTAACAGTCAAAGTTATTTATTTGACATTTTCGGCACTCTAAACCAGATACCATGTGCCAGTTGGACGTCAAATACCTTTTCTCAATTCAAGAATCTGTTTGTAGCCATTCGTTCAGCTTCCAAGTGTTTTTCCTTGACATGCCATCAACTCATGATTCGGGTAAAAATTTTGGGCACTACCCAAAAGGTTTTTTCATGAAATTATTTTGAAATGTTTAGTTACAATTTTGTTTTGCTCGATCACAAAATGTACAGTATATTGTTCATGGGTATTCTTACATTGATGCATCCACTCATAAGGTAATTCATCATTTTAACCCTAGTTAGCCAACTTTTCAGATACGTCATCCAGTCGCCGGTTCAAGAATTTGACCCAATGTGCATGCCCTCGCCTCGTCGGCGAACAAATCCAATACAGTTAGCTAAGCCTCCATAAAAGGCACACAGTAAACTGAATAAGAATACATAAAATATCCACGCTTTTCTCTTTGGCTCTCATATTGCCATATGTAAAGTGAATAGACTCCATGCATGCTGAATTGAAAGTCAAAAGACATTCATAAATCGCCTTTCTATCAATAATATTGCTAACAACTTGATTAGATGTTGATTGTGAATAATGTTATAAAGTAGTTTGTGCTATATTATAATAATATCAATGAAAGAATACGTGCATGCTGAAGCAAAAGCGAAAAGGATCATGATTTACAACATCCTAATCATTCCAACAATCGCATCTTGCCTTCCTCTCTATATAAAGGCAGAGAGATTAGGACATGAAACCCCATCCTATTCCATTCAATCGAATTTCGCTCAAACCCTTCATCTCTCATTCATCATCTTCACCATTCATTTCAATTATCCAAGATTGTCCAACGTAAGGCCATAGAAGCTATATAACCATGCCAACTTTTCGCATGCTCATAACACTGTTGGTTCCCTTCCTACTTTGCTCTTTCGTTTCTGGTTATTCTTGGAATGACGTTAAACTTTGGTGTGGCGAAACCCCCAACCCTCAACCATGTGAGTATTTTCTGAGCAATAACCCCGACCAACCAATACAAACCCATCAAGAACAAAGCCGATTTCCTCAAGCTTTCGTTGCAACTTGTCCAAGAACGAGCACTCAAAGGCCATGCGAACACTCTTTCGCTTGGTTCAAAGTGCCGTAAGCCCACGTGAAACTGCTGCTTGGGCTGATTGCATTGAGCTCTATGAGAACACCATCCAGAGGCTCAACAAAACCTTAGACCCTAAACACCAAGTGCTCCCAAGCTGATACTCAGACATGGCTCAGCACGGCTCTCACCAACCTTGAGACGTGCAAAGCTGGGTTCTACGAGCTTGGGGTTCAAGACTACGTGCTGCCTCTGATGTCCAACAATGTTACTAAGTTGCTGAGCAACACTTTGGCTCTTAACGAGGTTCAATATCAAGAACCAAGTTACGAAGATGGGTTCCCAACATGGGTCAAGCCAGGTGACCGGAAGCTGTTGCAGACGTCTTCTCCAGCTTCTCGGGCAAACGTGGTGGTGGCCAAAGATGGGTCTGGAAAGTACACAACACTCAGTTCTGCCATAAATGCGGCACCAAAGAGTAGCAGCGGGAGGTATGTGATATACGTGAAGGCTGGGATATACAACGAGCAAGTTGAGATAAAGGCAAATAATATCATGTTGATTGGAGATGGTATTGGGAAGACTATAATCACTGGAAGCAAAAGTGTTGGAGGTGGCACAACTACCTTCCGTTCAGCCACTGTTGGTAAGCAAAGAATATTGTTTCTTAGTTTCATCTTTTTCGTCCTTCCCTTATAATTTTTCAGCTTTATCAATTTATTACAAAGAAATGAAAAATGAATGTTTCAGAGATTGAGAACTTAACTATGTATGAATTTTTGCAGCTGTTGTTGGGGATGGATTTATCGCTCAAGATATGACTTTTAGAAACACTGCTGGTGCAGCAAACCACCAAGCTGTTGCACTGCGTTCTGGATCAGACTTGTCGGTATTTTACAGATGTAGCTTTGAAGGTTACCAAGACACATTGTATGTGCACTCCGAGAGACAATTCTATAGGGAGTGTGACATCTATGGCACAGTTGACTTCATCTTTGGAAATGCTGCGGTGGTGTTCCAAAACTGTAACATTTTTGCAAGAAACCCCCCAAACAAAGTCAACACAATCACTGCCCAAGGCCGAACCGACCCAAACCAAAACACTGGCATTTCCATTCACAATTCTAGGGTTACAGCAGCCTCAGATTTGAAACCCGTTCAAGGCTCTGTTAAGACTTATCTTGGACGGCCTTGGCAGAAATATTCTCGAACAGTTTTCATGAAGACTTCCCTTGATAGTTTGATCAATCCAGCTGGTTGGTTGGAATGGAGCGGTAACTTTGCATTAAATACTCTATACTATGGAGAGTACATGAACACTGGTCCAGGTTCTTCCACAGCAAGTAGAGTTAAATGGTCAGGTTATCATGTCATTACCAGTGCTTCCGAAGCTTCAAAATTCACCGTTGGGAATTTCATTGCTGGCAACTCATGGTTACCAGCCACCAAAGTGCCTTTCACCTCCACTCTATAAATATTATTTGTCTCTTGATTGTTTGATTAGTACTATTTCTTTTAATTATATTTTTAATTGTTAGAATAAGTTTCGAATGTTGTAATAGCAAATAAAGTAGAAATTAAAACTTAATTTCTACAATTGATTAATAACTTTATATATTTCACTGTAATTTTATTTCAACTTTAGTTGGATTGTATTGAGAATATACACATATTCATTAATTTTAAGAAGTTCTATCAAGTTTTTAGAATGGAATGTCAAAAGCTTATTTTATGTTATGATACAAGATGGGTCCAATTTTGTGTTGGCCTTCGCGCTTCGGCCAGATGGGCTTGTCCATGCTTTTGATATTTTGCTGGACCATCCAACGGTTTTATTAAAGATATTATGAAAGTGAGCTTTAAGTAAAATTTAATTTTAATTATTTATATAAAATATATTTATTAAGATTCTCTTTTATTATCTCTCATAATAAATCATTCATATCACTTAATATATATATATATATATATATATATATGAGTAGATATCAACTTACATTATATGTTAATTTTGACATATTTATATTATTTAATAACTTTTTATATATATTAAATTTTATTAATCTAATTATTAAATTGAAAGTTTCTTATAAAGTTAATTAAATTTATAAAATTTCATATAATTTAAAAATTTGATGATATTTCATTACACAATTTTATTTTAACATATATTGTGTGTTTTAAAATATACGTAAATATTAGATTATAAATGTTTATAAATGTCTATTTTATCTAAAATTTGATATGCACTATCATCAATATAAATATTATATTATTCAACCGTTATTAGTTAAATTCGCTCTGGATAAAAAATTATTAAATAATATAATATTTTTCTCTGCATTGGTTTGAGAAGAAATTGAGTAACATTTTTTTTTTTGAAAAATCGTGTAACTTCTTGCACGAATAATGTATTTTCCTAATTTTGACTTTCTCTGTTTGAACAAGACAACAAAAAAATTTCTGCTTACGCAACTGATTGGCTTATTACTTTTGTCCACAATAGCTAAATTGTATTTATTTGTGAAGTGAAAATATTAATTAAATGAGATCACTAGTATATGGCGCGTGCCGAGTTACTACAATAACAACTATATATGTGAATAACATTACTCGAAATAATAATTTATCTACAAGAATTTTAAAAATCTTTAATCTTAATTGATTTATGACATATATATCAATAAACCAATAATTAGATTTATGATAAAGAATTATCTTACACCAAAGTGGAACTTTACCTACAAAATCAAGATGATAAAAACTTGAAGTGTCTAAGAGAGAAACTCCTCTCATTTTTCATATGTTTAGAAATCCCATTGCCATATGATCTTGTGTTTATAATATGTGTTAACTTACCTATTATATAAAATTTATATACAAGGCTCATATACTAACATGAGTGATCACAGATGAACTAAACCAAAAGATATTCAACAATATTTGATATTTAATTAATTTAAATTTTTAAAAAAAAATGTGACTAAACTAGTTCACGTTGGATTAAAATTCCAGCATTATCTTCCTCTGTACATTGTTTAGAGTAGTATTAATTTATTCTAAGTATTTTAAACAGTATCCAAGTGGCACTAATTAATTTTTTTTATGAAACTATACAATAATACTATATATTGACCAACATTTTTTTCCGCTTCAATTATATACCTAGTTATCGTGGTAGAAAAGGGTAACTCCATGTGTGTATACCAAAAAAAAAAGCAAGGGTGACTCCATGTATGCAGAAACATAAATCGGTCATGAGTTAATTCGGGACATAACTTTAATTTGGGTGTTATAGTATTTTCCAAATCTAAATAGAGGCATGTTTAGTAACTAATGTAAATACAGGCTTGTTTTAGATGAGGTTTACCTATGATTAATTAGAATATGAATTAAATTTAAATTCTCTTCTGTCACAACTCACAAGACCATCCTGTTAAAAAGATAAGTAAAGCAGAATTACTGTCCACATTAATCTTCTTGAACCAAAAGAATGTGCCACATTTCTGTTATTGAAGAATGAAGGCATGCAAGTGACAAGAAAGAACCCTCCATCCAAGTGATCCAACTACCATGATTTGAATGCAAAAGTCCACTACATCATGTTGGAAGTTCAATGCTCTAAATTTTTTTCTTTCTCTTTTTCATCACAAGAAGGCACATAGAATTTTGCAGTGCAGGCGTATGTGCTGCCGTGTCTTGAATGACCAAACGCAAGAAAGTCACCAACCTTTGGTACCCATAAATTTCTTTATGAGGAAGATGATGGCTTGAAGAGGACGATGATGCATAATACATTAAAAAAAAAGTTAAAATTGCAGCAAAATAATCATTGTTTTACTGATACATCTAATATTTTCCCTGCATTTTTTTATTACATAAAATTTTCAATTTGGAATAAATAACTGGAACTTATCTTTCGGAGTTGGACTACATGAATGAGCACGCAAGTATATATTCGTTTTTAATAAAAAAAAATATAAATGATCATGCCTTCTTTTTTTCGTTCTTATTTGATTTCAAACAGGTATAATATATTCAGTGGAGATTAACTAAAGTATTTTAAACTGTCATAAGAATAGCATATATACACAGACACACACAATCTGTTTGTTGAAGTGAATTTATATAAGAATAGGATAAGGATTGTTGTCCAAGTTTGACTTTGTTGAACTTATTATCCAGTAATATACAAGTTGCATATAATATATCGTATAGATAAGCACATGATTGGGCTGCTACTATAAAAAGAATGTTTCGGATTTGTATTCTGCTTTAATTAATTCTCTTAGAACATTTTGCTAATGAATAGACCAAAGTTCAAACCTTCATTGATTGACGTAGAGAGAACTTCCATGATGGTATATGAACTGATCGACTTACCTTGTATGTAGAGTTTATTAAACCAGTAGAAATGGTTGTCCACCAAAAATAGAAAGAAAGAAAAACTGTGTGCTTATATTTTAATTAATTCTGTGATTTTTCTGTCACGAAATGGCAATAGCTAATGAAGGAAACACAATAACTTTAAAATTTTTTTTTATGTATTCTTAGAATATTATATTTAATTCATTAAAATTATAATACGTAAACAGTATAATTATATATATATAATATTATATAATAAAATTTAAATTAAATTTTAATAGTTGAGCATAGTATAATTAGGCTCTTAGCTTCAAGTCAGACCAGATGAATAAAAAATAATTATAGTACAATTCACAGAATCAGCAGCGGCCAATGAACCCTCCCTTACCCATAGCTTCCGAAATCTGAAGTTCTGCTATTATTGGCAAACCTCATTATTAAGAATTCCTTAATTGGTTGGTGGTCCCTTGTCTTTCTCAAAACCCACAATCCCAAATTTGTTAAGAATGTTTCATTCCATAACTGCTGTTTGATAATTTATTCTTATAACCAAAAGATGGGAATAAAAAAGAACGTGAAGACAAAAAAAAAAAGGGACTTATTAATTAATGAAGGAAAACGGATAAGGTGTGTGCCTACAACTTTTATTAATTAAGCTTCCTTTTACAATTTTATAATATAAAATGGCGTACATGATGTTCTAAAGTTGCTGGGTCCACATTTATTTTATTTTATTTTTTTAACTTATCTATATAGTTATACTTATTTGTGGGTAACAATTTCTTCGGTCTTTGGAATTAGATTACATGTATACATATTGATTGTTGCTGCTGGCACATAGTCTCTAACAGGTATATTGTTGCATAAAAAAAAAAAAACTGGTATACTGTTCCGAATTTGTGAAGAGTAGTAACTATGGCATCCGACACAATCATTCCCTTTAATTTATTATATTGACAAATTCTTCCAAGTTCGTCTTAGGTGTTATGTCTCACAAAATAATTAAAAGTTCAAGCTAGCTTTCAAAATCATTTTATATATCTAACGCATTTCGTTGTATAAAATTATTTTAGGCTTACGGAGAAGGCAATATTTGTTCAATTTTTCACTTAAAGGAATTTCACGTGAGAAGACATATGTGTCAAAGATATAAAGCATTCCTAATTTTGTACTTAACAACAACTTTAATATTTCTAACATTACGATGATAAATAAATTGAGTAAATATTAACCTTATTACTTTAACAAATCGCGTGCGCCGCCCCATTCCCCCACATATAAATAAAGCACACTTTCGAGTGTCGATGTTTTTAATGTTTTTTTTTTTTTTTCTGTCAAAAATCAAATTCTTGGGTTATTATGAATCAGTAAACAACAATAACCGCATAATAGCAACAATTCAAAAGCAACAACAATAACCGCGGAAAACAGGTAGAGATAAATTATAATTCACCACTGATATATGGCATGGAATAGGGGTTCCAATATCTGCATTTAATTTACAAGAAATCCAACTTAATTTAGTAGCAATATGACATTTTCTATGCCAGCCAGAACCAATAAGAATCGTATTGAGAGGTACCTTCGAAAGGAATAATCATTAATTCCTAAGTTCTAAAAACAAAGATGTCATTTATAACGTGTAGATATATATCTAGATGCTGCACCACGTTATGTACATCATGGTGTGCCCTTAATAGGGTTCAAATAGATTCAAAACTCAAGGGTCGGTCAGCAAATTAATCTTTGTTGTGTGAACCACAAATCTAGAAAAAAATAATAATAATAGTAAATTAGTAATCCGTTAAGGGCAGGTACAACTATATTTTTATTTTTAAAGAACATTAAATTAAAACTTGTGTGTGTGTGTGTCTGTGTTAGGATACGATAACATTATAAGAATTAACAAATTTATATCATGTAATTATAATTTATTGTTAAAAATAATTTGTTAACTTAATCATTAAATTATATTTAATTATGATGTTAATTTTAAACACAAAATTTCATACTTTTTTTTTGTAAGGAACAAAGACTTTTTTAAAGTAAATTTCATAAATTTTAATAACTACAAATTTGTGATCAAAAGATAAATATTTTTACTTGCTTGAAAATCATTTTATATTTTAATTAGAGAGAGAGATTGATGGAATAGAAAATAATTTTTTGATAATTTATTCTTATAATAATATACATAAAATATACTTCCAATCAAATAATAAAACCAAAAAATATAAAAGATTTAAAATATTACGTTGACTCAAAAAGTTTTGGTTTCAATTTTGGTTTATATTTTTTTTATTAAAAGACAATATATAAGTATCACTATAAATTATGGCTGAGACTTATGATATACTTTAACTTGGGATGAGGAAACTTCTTTTTTGATCCGCCACATTGCCATTTAGGAGGAATCTCGTCACTTTTGCGTCTCCCTCATATATCTAAAGAATGTAATTAAAGAGCAATCACTTAAAAGATTATTATATTTCATGATAAATAAAGACACTACCAATCTATATTAGTAAATTAAAGTTCTTTTTTTATTTAGTAAAATTTGATTGTAGGCAGATTGGGATTCCTCCAGTAATCGAAATTAAATTTCAGAAAGAGAGAAATGAGAAGCCGTCATTGACTTCTTTCATATTAGCTATACATTGAATGATTTGGTAACTTTGAAGTAATATTATTTCAAGTTTATTTTATTTTATTTTTAGTGAAACAAGTTTATTTTAACTTAAAGTATTTTTTCACAACATTATTAATGTAAGTCAATATATTTAATTAATAATTGAAAATATGAATTAAACTTATGTATACTTGCGTAATTGATGATATAAATTCTTATCCTTTGGAATGTAGATCATGAGTCATATTCATGAAAAGTTTAGAGTTTTGAAGTCAATGATTTGAATTATTTTTATATAGACAAATAGCTTATAAACTAGTGGTGGTTATTATGTACACATGTATTAGAATGATATAAATCGATGGAGTCTTCAATATTCGAAAGGCAACATATATACTTTGTTAAATGAATTATTGAATTCTTTCAAGTAGCTATAGTCTCGTTTGATTGGATAACTTCGGAATACTATATATTTTCATTTATATGGTTTATTGATTTTTTTTTTTGACAATGAATTCAGCACAATTCATAGAGTCAGTCTATTTTAAATTAGTTATGTGCTTGATGATAAAGTTCTTATCCTTTTGTACCTCAAAATTTAAAAAAAAAAAAGTTCTTATCCCTTGGACAAGTTGATATGTGAGCCGAAAATATTCTAAATTTTTGTTTGAATTACTTTCTATATGGTAATTAGAGTATTTATGAAACCACATGAGTTTTATTTATTTTTTACTCCCATTTGAATATTAAAGTAAGTTTTTTTAAAAAAATAATATAGTTGTTAGTTTTCATTAGTGAAAGCATGATACATGTGAAATCCAAAATGACACAAGATATGAGTTTTGATATTATTTTCTACACATATTATCGGTCCCTATAACAGTCCCTATAACATAGGGTTTGTAATCTCAAACAAATTAAGAGAATTTATTTCATTCATAGATCAAGTGTGAAAGTAATTTAGGAAAAAAACTAGATCATGTGGCGAAACTTTAAATTCAGTTATTGAATATTGTTAATTTGTTGTAATACTAGCTAATCTAAACATATGGTTATAAATTATTGACTTATATACGTTTATCAGTTTTGAAAAGTAAAGATGGAGGCTAGCTCTGCAACTGAAACTCGTACTTTCTTCATGTACGGAGAAAGTTCACATTGTTTAGTTTCAAAACTTCAGAATCAAAGGTTGAATTGATTTGTTGATATCACTTACCAAAGCATGGAGAATTGCAGACCATGTGATTTCAAAGTTTCACATCAGTAATTAAATGTAGTTCTTCTGTTTATATTACCTATCACCGAAGATAAGTCATAACGTGATGGCATGTAAATTCAATGTGTGTGTGTGTGTTTCAATTGGTGACGTTTAACGGACTCATATACTCAACATCGTTTCAAAACTGAAATAAGTGGACAAGGGACGGTCATGTTGCTTCGTTGAGAACGAAAGCTGATTGAGTTCAAAGAGACGAGTCTCATCTGAGCCATCATAGAACGTTTTGGCCACCGCATTCCAAATCTCCTTGGCTATTGCAAGGCAGATGAACCACTGCATGAGGGAGGGAGTTATGGAGTCAATCAACCAGCTTTTGACTCGTTTGTTGTCAGTGAGCCACGCATCATACCCAGGATCATCAAGCTTGGGCTTCGGGGCAGCACCAATGAGAAAACCCCCTTTGTTGCGAGCACCAATCTGCATGTCCATAAGTTGGGACCACAAGGGGTAATTCGAATCATTAAAAATGACAGTAATGGAGAGGAAAGAAGACCCCTTTGTAGAGGAAAGAAAAAATTACGGAACGGAAGCATACGAATTACGCAGTCCCGTCTGTGGATGAAAAAACCAGCTTTGATACCATGTTGATAAATAAAACTTTTAGAATTGTATTCATCTATATCTTTCTTCCTCTACAAAGGGGTCTATATATATACACATCAGAGTTTAAAAAATAAGCTATAAACTAGGAAATAGAATATCAAGTTAGCTATTCTAGATAAATTCTATGTCTTCTTATTTATAACCAATTCCTATAGTTGTTGTAACAACTTAATAAAATTAAGAGTATTATCTAAATATACAACTCAACAAGATGAACAAGTCAAAAAGAAAGCAACTGAAGGGAGAAAAACGAAGGGCATGATGATGCCAATTTGATCTCAGTTTGATTTATAAGATATTTGGTGGCTGAAGCATTCTTCTATGTGTGACCTTTTGGTGAATCAACGTGTGGGGAAACTAGTTCACTGCGCACATGTTAGCTACAACCAAACTTGTAACCAAAATGTTTTTGTTTTTAGTTTTGGATTTGATTGCCTTCTGGAATAAACAGCCAAATGGAGAACAATTAATCGCAACTTTCGTATATGTGTATTTTTTACAGCTAATAACGCATGGGAAGAAAAGTTCACTGAATTTAGAAGAGACTTCCAAAAGCAACCGCCAAATGATTCTTCACTTCATCTGTCTCATTGTGAATCTGTGATTAACTCATTTATACTGTCAATTTATTTAATTTATAAGCTATCGTACTTATATTTTTCAGTTATTGAGAGAAAACGTGATTAGAGTAGTGCAGGGAAATTTAAGTAAAATTTTAAACTTAAGTTGTAGTATATATTTAATTTATACTATACGTCTAGAATTAATTTTGGATGAGTAGAATGCGTTTGACTTTTTAAATTAATTTTAAATATATGATAAAAACTTTGTAATTTTTTTTTAAGAAGTGTAACCTCATTTGCAATACTTTATGTTGCTTTTGCCCACATTACATTTTTAGGCAAATACCTTTTAGGTCTAATAATTATTAATTTGTTTATCAAAATAAATATTATTTAGACAAAAAATGCATTATTCTTTTTTATTTTATAATTAAAGCAATGAAAATACCCCTTAATTACCGAACTAATCTCTTGGATTAATTGTTTGCTTAGTTTAAATCTTCACATTATATATTTGACATGTGACAGTATATTTTATATTATATATAGATATGGAAGAAACGTTCATTGAATTTAGAAGAGACTGCCAAAATTAACCGCTATAAGATTCTTCACTTCATCTGTCTCCATTCTGATGACGTTGTTTGTGCTTTTAATTCATTTATTAAGGTATAGTTATACTTTTCATTTATCGAGGGAAAAACAAAGTTTGCACTTAATTTGGATTTGATTTTGCCTTGCATAGATTTAAATTGTTATAAAATCAATGCCGGCATCATCGCAACTTGATTCATTTAAGAAAAAAAAAAACTATAGCTATATATTTAACAAATCGATGTTTAAAATTAAAATACTATTTTTTATTATCCAAGTCGCACTCTTGGAGCTCACCCATCTCGCCTCTGTTAATTTACTTTATCTTTCGATATAATAACTTCTTATTTACAATTTTAAATAAATGTGTACTATATTAATTATATGCAAAAGATTCGTAACATTTTAAATATTGACTTAAAATTTCGAATGGAAGACAAATTAACTCACACAAGTCGAACTCATGGCTTATAGCGCAACATTAGTAGTTTAGTTGAACCAGATTCAGGCTTATACATTTTATTTTATTTTTTCTAGGAGAAGCATAATTACCTAAATCCAAAAACGCTATGAACAAAGCTAAAATCAAAAAATGCTTATTGACTTGGGAGTTAAGATTATTCACTTATCAGGTAAGGTAGAGAAAAGGATTTTAAATTTTTAAAAAAAAATACATAATGAGTAAAGTGAGATAAACGTTACCTCCATAGATCGTGCCTCTTTATAATGTTTAAATATATATATCTTTTTACCAAAATTCATATGCTTAAAATTACAATGGAATTTTCCTCTTCAAGAAAATTATTATCAAGAAGATACTAATTCACAATGATCTAATAACTTACATAATATCGAGTACGATTTCAAATACAGAAAAAAAATTGTACAGAATTCCGTTTCAAAACAGTTAAATAAATTTTCAAATTTACACACGGGGTTGTTAAACTTTTGGAATAATAAATTCGACCATTCCATTTATCAGCTAAACGAAAATTATTCATCATGTAGCTTGCATATATTCAGTAATACTTGTAATAATATCTCATTTGTTATTTTGTTTACATTATTTTTTCAAAAAATAGAAAACACCAGTTTTTTTAATCAAAATATGTTTAGAAAAGTAAAATTAAGTAAAAAAGAAAATAATTTTTTTAATTCTAAAAATTATATGGATAGAAATAATTAATGAACAAATACAAATCATGTGATCATGAACAATTTTTATTTAGGTGGTAAATACAAGTGCCTATTTATAAATTTTATAAACTTTAAATATCTCTTACCTGAATTTAAAAATTTAGTTCTCTATTTTAAAATGAAGAAGTTTAATTTCTTCTCCTCCCTTTTCCTTCTGTTAGGAAAAACTAATTAACTTCTAGTCATTATAATACCAATATATATAGATTTTATTCCATATAATTACTAATAATATATATAACCTTACATCTTAGTTTCTTGGACCTACTGAAAGCTCTGTTGGGAGCATTATACTACCAAGCTAGTAATCCAGATACAGTGGCAATTAGTGACACTAGTCTCCCAGAAGCAAATATACTACTTAAATACAACTCATTAATTGACTAACATCAAGTTGCATCAACCCAAAGTAGTTTCCCCCACTTAAATTCCAGACCAGAATGGCACACCTGTAGCCGGAATCCACCGCTCTCCTTGCAGAAACTGACTCACTGAGAAGGGTGTGGCCTCATTGGCCACTACTCAGCACATGGAAACCAGGCCAGTTCACCCTAGACTGGGTTGAGGCACCACTTCCTGTGTTCATATACTCTGCATAATACAGTGTCGAAAGTGCAAAGTCCCCACTCCATTCACCCCACCCCCTTTTGGGTGAATCAACCCATCTAGATCTGTCTTCAGGAACACAGTCCTGGAGTACTTTTTCCAAGGCCTGCCTAAGTAGCTCTTGAACGGAATCCTTTGAGTTGATAAAATCAGATGCACGCCTAACCTGGCAACTCTGGAATCGAAATCCCAGTGGGTTTATTAGGATCATCTCTTCCTTGTGCTGTGATGAAGTTAGATTGGTGGTCCATTGGTCTCCTCACGAAGATGTCACAGTTTTGGAAGACCACCGAGGCATCCCCAAATATGAAATCAATGGTGCCATATATATTACAATCGCGGTAAAATTGCCGGTTTGAATGCACGTAAAGAGTGTCTTGGTAGGCTTTGAAGCTGCATCTGTAGAAGACTGATAGGTCTGAGCTTACCTTAAGTGTCACTGCTTGGTGCTTGTCAGGGCCTGCAGTGTTCTCATATGTAATATCTCCTTGCCCAAAACCCATCCCCGGATACATCTGTTTGATACCGAATCAAGTTAGCAAATTAACCTTTCAATAACAGATGAAACTTAGTTTGATAAATTTTTAGTCTTACCAAATGTAGCTGAGCTCAGAGTGGTAGAACCCTGAACAACATTTCGGTTGCCAGTGATAATACTTTTGTCTATGCCATCTCCTACAAACATCACATTCTGCAGCTTGTTTCCAATCTCCACTTTCTCATGGTAGACTCCTGATTTTACATAAATAACTGCTCTTGAAGGACGGTTGGGACCCCTTGCAGCCAGTGCATCTACTGCTTCTTGGATTGTTTTGTGGGTGCCTGAGCCATCCTGTGCCACTGTGAAGTCTGCCTTAGAGGTTGCTGGACTCCATGATACTAAAGGATCGGCATTTGATTTGGATACTGATATCTGAGTTGGTCCTAAACAAACAAAAACCGGAGTAAGAAGAGAGGAAGATATTCAAATCTTGTGGATAATGGTAACTATGAATCCTGTGTCACTATCCTTAATTGATCAACATTGTTGTCATTTAGTCAATTAGTCACCTAGTTACAACGGTGTAATTAACCTTTGTACATCAAATTACAAAAAAAAATTCCCTTTTCCCGTTACAGAGAAGAAACCAAGTAGTTAATTAATAAACTCCATCGCTTAAATAATATCTTCAATTTTCATTTTTTTTTCTTTTTGTCATATGCTAAGATATACACCAATAATGAGCTTATTGCATATCCCAGTCAGCTTTCTTGTTTTCTTTTGTTTGTACCATATACAAATATACAAAAGGATAATATTCCAATCGAGGCCATCGGTAACGTAGACATTCTTCTAACATTTTTGCCGAAAAAAGTAAATTGTATATAGCTATCCTTTCAGAAATAGCGGTGGAGATAAGCTCAAATATATATGTAGTATTTAGAAATCAAACACGTAAAAAGAATGAAATAGAAGTACAATTTGATCAGCGTCTATTTGAAGGCGGTGTATTGTATACTGATGAGATTTTTCAGAAGTTTTATATATATATATATACATACATACATACATACATACATACATATATATATATATATATATATATATATATATATTTTGTTGGTTTTGACTCAAAGTTTTAATTTGTTAAAGATGAATTCGAATCAAGGTAAAAATTGTTGGGATTGACCCAAAATTCTAATAATTAATGTTAGTTTCTTATTATAAATTGTATTGTATTATAATGTACTAATTTTCTAGTAGGAAAACAAAAGTTCTTATTCAATAAGAAAAGTGGAGAGAGTACATGAAAGTGATTGAATGTTAAGCAAACTCTTGTTATATTAAGAAATTATTTAGGTCATAAGAATAGGAATGAGAGAGACAAAAATTATGAGAGGCAATAGAGATGCATGGAGAGTAGTAAGATAGTTATAGAATAGTTATACAATAAAGGAGATTGAGAATGCCCACAAATATTGTCCTCTAATCTTGTTTAATTTGATGATTTGATAATGAACTTCTCTTCCTATTCATGGACGTAGGCGTACTGGGCAAACCACAATAAATCTTGTGTGAGATTATTTTTTCTATTAAGTACTTATAAAAGCATGTGAGAAAAAATCTACTGATATATAGATATACAGCTTGTAAACTCGAAATGTCTAAATGTTGTCTTATTTTAACATGGTGAACTACACGTGGATAACCAGTACCCCTTTCTCATTTATTTAACATTTAGTGCACTAGCAGAATGTAGATGATGTTCAATGACAAAGTTGATAAAAACCTATTACATATGAAAATCCTTTCTGATCAATCGAAAGTCGCTTCAGAAGTGAGAGTCAGAGAACGCAAAGCAAGACAAAGACCAGTTGAACAATATGTATACAAGTTACTTACCTTTGGCTTTGCCTTTGTTCTTTGCATACAAAGCAAGAGCTTGCCCAAGCAACATGGTCAAGTTTTTCCCCGAAACCTGAGTTTCAACATGCCCTTTTTCCTGCAATCCATCCAAACAAGTCCTGTGGTTTGTCATCACAGCACTCACCCATGTAAGCGCATCTTCTTTGGTATAAGTACTCTCATCAGACATCATGTGAGCGAGCCGAGACTCACTCTCCCCATAGAGCTTGGCACAATCTCTTAGAGCCACACTTGTTTGATCTGAAAGGCTTCCCAAGCCATGCAATCTCGCACTCACAAAGCTCTCAACCCAACTCATGGCTTGTGAAACCTGAGTGTGGGCCATCTTGAGCACCTCCATTTCTTGGAGGCAGGAGGAGGTGGTGGTGGCCGTGGCAAGGAGCAGGAGGAGCAAAGCGGTGGCACAAGTGGCCATTTTTGGCTAGAGGGCTGTGATGACTTGCATGGCTTGGTGTCGTGGGTTGCTGATTTATAGCCAGCTGAGGAAGCAGAGACATGGGATGCTGGCCAAGTGTCACTAGGACTGTGTGACCTGACCTAGGTGCCTTGTGTAGTCTTTGTGGACCGCAAGTTTCTTTTAGTAAACAAAATTTGGAAAGAGTAATGTTTTGCGACGCAAAGTCTCTCACTGCAAAAAAAAAATATTATTCCTTATATAAGGATTGAAATAATGTACATATTACACTATAATGTTAATCTGAATTTAGAAAATTAACCTTAATAATAACCTAAAAAATAGGGTTATTAATGATGGCTTTTTTTCCTTGTAGTATGGAGTTTGAAGCAACTTTGCCTCAATCTTAATTCTTAACATTTTTTTTTCATATCAGGTTGTAAACCTTCTTTATAACCCAAAAAAAAAAAATGATTTGGATACAATTTTCTCTTTCATATTTATTGAGTTATAGAATTCAGAGTATTTTAATAAACTTAATTTTAAATTTTAAATTTTAAATATTAAAATAAGAAACAAATAATACTTTTACAATGAAACTAACGTACACCTAATTAGTGAAATGTTAGACAACGGTCTCTTTCAATGCTCAGATATATCTTGTGGCTTGATTGTTGGAAAAAAAAAAACTAGACTTTAACAAAACAAATATTTGAATAATAGATTATAAAGTTATTAATTCAAGTTCTTAATAGAAATTTCTTTGGGCAACCTCCATGCAAAAAGTAGGATGAATAACATCAGTAAACCATCTCATACCAGCTTATACGATCCCAAATATAACAATATATAAAGTATATTTAATAATTGATTTAATTATAAAAGATTTACAAATAAAATTACAAAATTTGATAATTGATTTAATTTATAAATAAAAATTTTTATTTAAAACTTATAAAATAAAAGTTTATTTAATTTATATTGAATTTAAAATATGATAATATAATTGACTTTAAATTAAATTAAATTAAATTAAATTCATTTTTTAATAAAAAATCTTATTTATTGTCCAAAGTTCTTCCAGACCACCCCCAGATGTAGACTCACGCAACTACACAGTCACACATAACCACTTACACATCAGAAACTTCATGCATCATCTGCATTAAGTACTACAATCAATTTTGGGCATCTAAATCTGCAAGTTATTGAATCTCCATTGTTCTCTCCTATAAAAACTCTTTGAACTCTTACTTTTTTTTTTTTCCTTCGGTCTTATCCTGCGGTTGGCATAAATATATACCACTCGTTTAATGTACACATGTAACTTATGGATTTTGTTAAATAATTTAATAATTTATAAACTGACTATTATAAAAATAAATTATTATGGTATTAATTTTATGTTTGATAATAATAAAAAAAGTTACATGTCAAATTGCTTGCCGTAATACACTAGAAAAATATATATCTTGTCAAAATTTGAAACTTTATTCAAATGTTAAATTAATTAAATTACTTTTGTTATGTATATGTGTGTGTGTGTGTAAAACTTTGATATGTTATAAGTATAAAAAAATTTTATATTATTATTCAATAAATATAAAATATTAAATATTAAATAAAATATGACTAAATAATAATGTAAAAAAAATTTATATTTATAATATATTAAATTATATATATATATATATATATATATATATATATATATATAATCAGGTTTGTCAGCCTTGAACTTGACATTTTTAACGGAGGGATTGGCATCGCATGCATCAGTTCGCGCACCGATGCGCGGTGCGGTGCCTCCTGAGTCCAGACAAGGGTTTTTGGGGGCGATGTTAATTAATAGAGACAAAGGAAAGAACAAACTCATTTTTAGTTAATGTTTCAAAGATATTTTATTTATGTATTAATTTTATTTTTAAAAATTAATTTTATTGATTTAAATTTTAATTTTTAAGTTATTTATAAATATTAGTTTTTATTTTTTTAATTTTATTAATTTCATTTCTCAAAAAAATAAAATTATTGTAAATTTAAAATTTTAAAAAATAAATTAATAAAATTAATCTTTAAAAATTAAAAATGACAAAAAAATATTTACAAAAGATGAAAAATATATTTTATTCTTAAAAAAATATGTCTGATGCACATTGAAAAATGAAAAGTAAGAAAAGCATTGGTTGAGCCACAAAGGATGGAATTATTTCATTTATAAAATTTATATTTAATTGTTGTTGTCAATAACAGTAAATATTTATTTTGGTTTTTAATTAAAAATATATACGATATCACATTATTTTTAATTTATATATGATATTAAATTAATCCTTTGATGATAATTAATTATATTATTTATTTTTTTTAAGATTAATTTAAAAATTAATTTCATAATATAAATTATATTAAAAAAACTATTTTGATATTAAATATAAATAAAAAAATAAAAATAATGTCATATATATTTTAAAGAATTAAATAAATATTTATTCATATAATATTTTATTAATAAATAATATACAAAGCACAATATATTTTTACTGAAATTTGTTTCATATCTTAATTTTATTATTAAAAAATCTCTTCTCTTATATTTTTTTAGTAACAAACAAAAATAATAAGAATAAAAAAGGGGAATGATAACTGTTAGTATGAGATATGCATAACACATTCGGTGGGTGAGGCCATCAAAAGCGATGTTTTATGAGGCAACGTGTTTGAAAGTAGTAGCAAGGTTGATTTGGCAATTGGCAAGGCGGCAGTTAGCTTGTGCACGTGTTACTTCTGCTATCGTACTGTTACTATTGAAATATAGATATATGATTATTGGTATAAATGGCTAGAGTTATTCCAAGGCCTAGCAGATATATATTTGGTTGAAAGGCTTATCCGATTTATTTTTAAAAAATAAATATAATAATAAGTAAACTTATTTATACGGCACAGTAGAGTCATTCCTCCTCTTTTCGGAAAAAAATTTGTAATAAGTAAACTTATTTAATTGATTAATAATTCATCAATTATATAATTTAATTAATTATTAAGTATCATTATCCACTACGGTTCAAGTATAATGAACAACTTGTTTGTGTTTTTTCGCAGTAAAAATATTTTTGGACCAATTTTTACGTTAATTGAATTAATTTTTTATTCAAGCTACGTTAACTTGTATATTTAAAAAAATTAATTCTTTTATATATTTGTTGCAATTCAAACTGAAAACTATGACTGGCGTATGACATCTTAAGTTTACCTAAATCATACAAGCTTTAAACTTATAATTTTCAAATTAGATAATCTAAAATAGCTACAACAAAGCTTCAAAAATGCTTTTATAAGTTCAAATTTATATTATAGGTAAATTTCTATTGCCAATAATTTATTTTGAAATGAAATACTAAAATTTATCTAATATGTAATCAATGCATATCAAACTGATGTAGATATTCTACTTGTAGAAATAATAGAGCACATATAAAAGTAATAGCCTATTAAGGTTTTCAAATTAAAATTTAAAACAAAATTAAAATAAATATTAAAACTTGCCCACGTGCAAATAATATCTTAAATTTATCAAAATAACTATAGATTCTCTCGATTAAACTAGAAGAACAAATTCATGTATCAGTAATTGATTTTTCTAATTAAATTCTTAAATTTTAAATATTTTTAGATAACAAAACCTAAATTCAATATCCAAAATTTTTCAAATTAAAGATTAATTGATCATTAAATAAATTAAAAATTAAATTTTAAATTTTAGATTACTTGAACATGCTAAAGAAATAATATTTAGAGTGGTTAGCAAACATCTTTACCATTCTTGGGATATGAAAGGGGTGCCGTACGTGGGTTTATTCTAACAGGGATTGTTTTTTTTTTTTGTTTAAACTTATCTTATATCTTTGTTTTTTTTTTAAACTTATCTTTTTTAAAAAAAAAATAACTGTATCGTAACAGTATTAGTCCAAAATTTAGAAAAAAAGTAGGCAAGAAATATACATATAGCAAACATAACCCCTTTAAGGCTTTAACGCAAACACCTTTGGTTACAAGTTGTTTGTTTGCGGTTCCATCTTTTCCTTTTTTTCATTTTTCTCCCTCTTCAGTTTATGCAAAGCCCACAAGAAGGTCAAAAAAAAAAAAGAAGCCCACGAGAAAACTCATTCCGTGGTCCACCAACTTAGGCTTCACATAGAGATTGGAGGTGCCAATACCTAATAATGGGCAAAACAAATATGGCCCTATCTTCGGCCATATTCAAATCTTGAATGACTAACATTTAAAGGTCCAATGATCTCAAAAACAAAAAAAACAAATACTTTTAAAGATCCAAAAAATAGTTTTCAAATGTATAGCCATGTTATTTCAAATCATAATACAATTCAACATTGTTATTTCTCAGCTATATAGCCGAGATAATTATTTTGGTCAATTGAGAAATAAGAAATAGTACAAATTAAAATGTGAAAAAGTAAGACTGAATCAGATTCAAAAAATCCAAACTACAAATATAAAAGATAAAAACATCTTGACATTAAGGAAAATGTGTGCATTCATACAATTCCATAAAGATTAATAAAATCAAATTACAATAGAATAAAGCTATTTATCAGCTAGCTAGCTAGGCCAGGATTCGATACCAACAATCTAATTGACTTCCTAATTAATAATAGCACACATTTTTTAGGATCTATCAATCAGCGACGATTATACAACTTTGTTCATCAAATGGGTGTAACATCTAGTTTGAAGGAGCTGGGTATTATTGGGTTACTGGGAAGTTTCTGGGTCGTGTGGTGCATGAGTAGTTGTTGTGCGCGGCCGCGCGTGGATGGCAAGAGTGAGGGTGGAGAAGGAGAGTTTCGGTTGGAGGAGGCTTAAGCAGGGGTGTTTTGGCATGGTCTCGTGGCTGTGGTGTGCATGGGAATCAGAATGGCTTTGGTTCAGGGGAAGAGAGAGCGGGGGCTGCATGAGCTTAGTGTTCTTGTGGATTGGTGGGCACAAACTGGGTTCCTTCACTTCAAAACCATACAAAACTCCTTGAAATTTCATGAGCTTCATAAACTGTTCGCCACAGTCGCCGCTAAAATAGACATCTTTGAGCTTCATAAATATCTGCATAGTTAGCAAACTATCTGACCCCGCCTGGTGACGCTTCCCAACAACACGACCCACTTTCAAAGTCTTGGCCACCGTTTCCAAGCCACCATAGAGGCCATTACAAAACTTTATCATGTGCTTTATATCAAACACTCTTGGCCCAAAGAATTGAGCAACCTGATACCTGAAGGCGTCAACATGAGGGGGCAGTTCTCTGGCAGTCAATAGTTTTATCATAAACCCAAAATCATAGCAACCATGGAAGGTCACCCATGTCAGAGGTGACCTATTGGACAGCAACCCAGAAATCAGAAGAAACTTCCTAAACGCCCATGATGGAATACCCTCTTGTTTGTTCTGGGAAAAATCGATTCCATGCTCTTTCAATACTCGAATAGACTCCGGGTTGCAGAGGTCATATTCAATGTCAAAATCCTTGAGATTGAATTGCCATAAATAAGACGATTGAGTTCCAAAATTAGGAAAGTCACCACTGTAATTAGATAGAGTGAGGCCAATTTGGATCATCTTTAATGCATCAACATTGGTTTTCATGAGCTGATAATTGCAAGAAGGAGAAAGGTTTGAGTACACGTGATTCTCTACGTTCGCTGTATAAATCACACCCGGGAACTCCATATCAATGGAAGCAAAACGGTATCGAGGAAGAATCTTCTGAAGCAGAGCAAATTCATGGCTCATATTTGATGCCCAAACCTCACGAACAACAATTGGCTTATTCTCATAAATCATTGTGTTTGAACTTTGCTTTGGACTAAATTTTGGAAAATATGCTTGAATATTTCAACAGAACAAGATGAGTTACCTGCAATATCAGTCAACACTTAGTTAGGGAGAGTACTAGCTGATGTCTAATAGGAGTGAATTGAATTTTGCTTGTGACCCTCCTTATATAGGCTATGTATCATAATCCTTGAATTTTTTGACTTTAAGTGATAAGGATAATTCTTCATTTAGGCTCATGTTTATAGAGATAATTAAAGGCTTATCCTTATCTCCAAGACTCCCTTTTAAATTATAAGAAAAAGAGCACACAAACCTTTTAAACTTTGAATCATTTGTAAATAGATTCTAAAACTTTAAAATTGTTCTAATTAGTATCTAAACTATAACAATTACATAAATTAACCATTTTTCATTCACTTTTTATATATTTTAAATTGAATAAAAAAAGATTTGAAGTGAATGAAAAATGAATGGAGAGTTGATTTGTGTAATTATTATAGTTTAGGTACTAATTAGGACGATTTTAAAGTTCATGAATTTATTTGTAAATAATTCAAAGTTTAAATAATTTATATACTTTTTTTCCTAAATTATATGACAAGTATTGAGGTGATAGATATTGTCACATCACCTCAAGTGGTTAAGTGTAGTGCAGGGATGTTTATTAGAGCATAGACTTATAGTGCTTGATTGAACAGGTGACATGCATGGCTTGAATGAGTGGTTATTAGTTTGTTTTTTTTTTTTTTTGGTGGGTGCAATACGTGCAACTGCATGGTGGAGGATTTTGGGGTGTTATGCTTGGGTTGCTACTATTCTACACTTCTCCCTTTATATTTACTTTTTAAGATAATAAGAAAGAGAGATAAACTCACATTTTCTTTTCCTTTTCCTTTTCTCTCTCCTTTCTTCCCATAACAAGTAAGTGTAAAAGAGAGGTGTATGAATAACATTATTCTTTCATTATGACATGTGGGAAGAGGCACAACTCCAAGGGAGGCTTTTCAAATGGTTAGCAACCTAAAAATAATTATGAATAGAAACCAATGAAAAATCATAGAAATTTAAGAGAATTTATCCTGCTTGAAAGTCAAAAAGGATGAAAGCCTCCTACTGTTTGCTCTCAAAAATTTTTACATACTTTTTCTCTTCTTACTTTTGATTGCATTATGATTGGCATCCTGATCTTTCCTTTAAATAGACCTAGATTTCTAATTATTAGATAGAATCAAATCTTATTTACAACTTAACCTCTTCCTCTTCAAGATCACCTCTTTCTAATTAATTCTTATCTTGATAGGATTTTTGGATTGAAATAGGCCTTATCTACTCTTTTATTATTATTATCTCTAAAAGATTATGATACTATATTTTTTATTCCTATCCTTTTACTAAATTAATTAATTATCAAGACAAAAATTAAAATTTTATTTTCTTATCTTTTTTTTTCAAATACCTTAATAAAATAAAAGGGGCTAGATAAAAGATGGAGGTTACAAACGTCAAAATCTTTAAAATTGAATTACTAAGAAAAAAATTTTAGTTTTGAAATCAATCAAGTTACCACTGTAATTAGATATTGTAAGACCAATTTGAATGATCTTTAACATATCAATGTTGGCTTTCGTGAGCTTATAATTATAGGAAAGAGAAAGGTTTGAGTAAACATGCTCTATGTTTGGAGTATAAATCACACCAGTCAACTCCATATATCAATGGAGGCATAACGGTATCGAGAAAGAATCTTCTGAATCAGAGCAAATTCAAAACTTATATTTGGCGCCCAAACCGCACGAAGAGCAACTAGCTTATTCTTAGAAATCATTATATTGATGAACTTGTTCTCGATCCCACTCTAGCTTTGCTTCTCTCCCAAGTCTCAAGCAAATTTGTTTTAGGTTCATAGCCAAGCCTATTAATAAACAACTTTCCTAATGAAAGTAGGAGCGTAATTAACTTTCCTAATTGATGTAGGGGCAAGATTACATTCATGCTTAACAAGTAATTATTTGTATATATTTTTTTAATATTCCTATTTTAACCATAGGTTACAATTATGAATTGTTACAATCAATTAGGGTGTGATCAGGTGGGCATTTGCACTACCAAAATGGGATTTTAAAGGTTCAAATGAGTTTTTACTTATTTTTCTATCTTATTTGTTTTAGTATTTGCATCATTTCTCAAACGTGATTTTGACCTTAAAAATACCTGTTTGGATTTAAAGCAATTATTTTTTGTTTTTACATTAAACATAATTTTTTTTGAATATAAATCACTTCACTTAAACTCATTTCTAATCAAAATCAAATTTGTAAAGATCAAGTTTATTTAAAATCAAGTTTACAAAATGTGATATCCAAAAACAAAATTAACCATTTATGTATTTATCCCAATCAATCTTTTATTAAAAACATATTAAAAAATTATAGAGGATAATTAATTACATTGGTTCTCATTGAGGTTCAAAGCTTATTACACTTGACATCCTTTTTATTTTAAAAATTACTTTCACATTTCATGCTTTATGTATTATTCTTACCCTTGATACTTTTATTTATTTGATAAATTACTCCTACTTCCCTTACTTTATATATGGTTATTATACTATTTTCTTATAATAAAAGTAAGGGAGGTAATTGTAATTTTCTGACAAGAAGAGGTGTCAAGATAATAAATGTCATTCTCACAAGAGATCAATGTAATTACCCTTCAAAGAATCAAATTCTACTAAAAAATTACTTTATGGGAGGAATAACCTCATTATTCTGAGCAAAATTACACTTCGTTGGAAAAAAAATTATACTTGTTTTATTAAAAGTAATTATTACTTAAACAGTTGAAACACAGAAAATACTAAAATAATTTTACAAAAAGATTATTCTTTATAACATATGATAAATTATATTTAAAATATTAAGAATTTTTATAGAAAAACACATGATATTTTTGCATGCATAATACAACACCATAAGGGACACTAACTCTAAGTGCATATTTGAAAAAAGATTACTTTTAAGGAGAAAAAATCACTTTTTTTTTAAATTTAAAAAAATTTTGATTATAAAATATTTTAATAATAAAATAAATTAATCCAAATATACGTTACATTTTTATTCCAAAAATACTTAACAAATAACAGCACATTTGAATAAGATTTTCTCTAATGCAAAGAGATTAAGATGTTTTTAAAGGAGTTAAATAATTTAATAATTTATTTTTTAATTATTATTTTTATCATTATTATTATTTTTTAAATATACGTTTTTTAAGTCAAAAAATTTATTTAACTCACTCTCAATGTTAAAAATTTTTTAAAAAATGTTATTGAACCAGAAAATTTGTCCAAACTATACATGGCCGGATTAGCTGTCATCTTACCTGTAATACTGCTCATCAAAATTTTCTCTTCCTCAAATTCCTCAATTACCCCACAGATTTAAACCTGAAAATCCATTTTCCCTCTCTACCAATCTCTCTCTCTCTCGGCGTTGAAGAAAAGAAAAATGGCAGCGTCATCGGTTGCGAGGTTTCCGATTATTCTAACAATGAAGTTTGACCTTATAGTTATCATGCCTCTGTACGTCCATTGGGCTTATTCTAATCATTGCTGAAGGTCTCTAAAACTTTTTGTGGTCATTCTTTGAAGAATGTTCACTCTATCCATTATGAATCTATCTCTCTTTATCACACCTAAGTTTTTTCTGGATTAAGTTTCTCCTCTTCTCAAGCTGGAACGATGGCACTGGAGACCCCCCAACTTGCAAAGGCCACCCCCCCCCAAAACCCAAGACAAGGGGGGAATAGGGAACTTCTCTCC
>NSJW01000340.1:35565-50507 GCA_019955255.1 Castanospermum australe | reverse complement strand
GGTTTCCAGGAATGAGAATATGGTCTTGGTTATTCGTTCTTAGTTTCTCATAGACGAAAGTTTAGTTGCCTTTTTGTCTATATTTAACTTTTTGTCAAACGGACAAGCTTAGTAAAGTTTTCGTGATTCGATAGGCCGAGGAGGATGGTTTGTGTGACCCCAAGCTCTCCCCCAAAAGCTTCGCGGGATGAGATATGTTCTTGGTTTGCGTTGTTGTTGCTTTCCGATTAGAAAACGTTTAGTTCGCTTTCGTCTATCTTTACTTTTTGCAACACAAATTTGATGTTTCTCATGATTCTGAGAGCCCCAAGAGATGTTTGTGACCTAATCTCTCCTCAAGCTTCAAAGTGGTGAGAATATGTCTTGATTTTGCGTTGTTGTTTCCTAACGGAAGGTTGTTCACTTTTGTTTTCTTTGCTTGTTTATGTCAAACAGTCAAGTACTTTATAAGTTTTTCGTAATCGCAAGTAGGCCGAGAGAAGATGTTTGTGTGACCAAAGTCTTCCAAAGGCTTCAAGCGGATAGAAATGTCATTGGTTATTGTGGTGTTGTTTCTCTTAGACGAAGTGTTTGCTTCCTTTTAGGTTTATTCTTTGACTTTTGGCTCAAACAGTCACAAAGATAGCATAGTTTTCGTGATTTTAGAGCCTAAGAGGATTTTGTGTACCCCAAGCTCCTTCCAAAAGCTTTCGGATGAAGAATATGTCTGGTTTTTTTGTTCGTTTCTCTTAGACCGAAGTTGCTTCCTTTTAGTTTATCTTTTGATTTTTTGGCAAACGAGACAAACATACAGTTTTCTTGATTCGAAGAGCCAAAAGGGTGTTTGGAGTGACCCAAGCTCTCCCCAAAGCCCTTCAAATGAAGAAATATAGTCTTGTTACTTTCATTGTTGTTTCTCATAGTGAAAGTTTGCTTCCTTTGCGATCTACCTTGGCATCAACTAACGTCCAATTCAATAGGCCTAGAGGATGTTTGTTGTGACCCAACTCTCTCTAAAGGCTTCCATTGATAACGAGATGGCTGGCAGTGTTCTGTGACCCAAGCTCTCCCAAAAGGTTCTGGGTTGAGAATATATGTCTTGGTTTTGAAGTGGTTGTTTCTGCGTAGACGAAACTCTTTAGTCCTTTAGTTTTATCTTTGACTTTTGGTCAACAGACAACTTAGTTGAGTTTTTCGAGAATTCAAAAGTATAGATGATGGTTTATGTGACCCAAGCCCGTCTCTAAAGTTTCAAGGGGTATGAGAACCTGTCTGGTTATCTCATTGTTTGTTTTCCCTTAGAAAAAGTTTTACTTCCTTTTGGTCTTCTTTGACTTTTTGGTTTATTCTAATTGTGTTTTCCCTTAAACAGAAAGTTTTGCTTCCTTTTAGGTGTATCTTTGACTTTTTAGTGCAACACAAGCAAAGCATAGCAATTTTCGGGATTCGAGAGGCCTAGAGGATGTTTGTGTGATCCCAAGCCCCAGTACAGTGTTTCTTTTCGTGTTCTCTGACGAAAGTTGTCCTTAGTTATGTATTGGCAACTGCAATAGCAATTTCAGACAATGCGATGTTTGGTATCCCATTCTCAAGTACGTGAATATGTTTTGGTTCGTGGTTTCTTTGGATGAAAGTTTAGTTCTTTTAGTCTATCGTTGACTTTTTGATCATAACGGAAAACTTTAGCAAAGTTTCGGGATTTCAAGTGACCTAGAAGAATGTTTGTGTGATCCCAAGTTCACCGCAAAGCTACAAGGGATGAGAATATGTCTTAGTTATTTTGTTGTTATTTATCTTCGATGAAAGTTTGGTTCCTTTTTAGTTAATCTTTGACTTTTTGTCAAATGAACAAACTTAGCAAGTTTTCCGGGATCGAGTGGCCAAGAGGATGTTTGTGTGACCCATGCTCAATACCAAAGCTTCAAGGGATGAGCATATTCTTAGTTGTGGCATTGTTTGTTTTTCTGCCAGACGAAACTTTAGTCCTTTTGGTCTATCTTTGACTTTTTGGTCAAACGGAACAAACTTAGCAAGTTTTTCATGATTCGAGAGGCCTAGGAAAGTTGTTTGCCGTACCCCAAGCTCATTCCAAAGATTCAAGGGTTGACAATATGTCATGATTATTTCGTTGTTGTTTCTCTTAGACGAAAGTTTGGCTTTCTTTTGGTTTATTCTTTGACCTTTAGTCAAACGGATAAACGTAACAGTTTTAATCATTCGAGAAGCCTAGAGGATGTTTGTTGCGGTCCCAAGCATTCCAAAGCTTGATGGGATTAAGAATATGTCTTTGTTATTTGTTGTTATTTTTCATAGAAAAAAAGTTCGCTTCCTTTTGATCTATCTTTGGACTTTTTAGCTAAACGGACAAAACTTAGCAAGTTTTTCGTGATTTGAGAGGCGCTAGAGGATGTTCGTATGACCCCAAGCTCTCTCTAAAGCTTCAAGGGATGAAGAGCATGTCTTGGTTTATTATTCGTTGTTGTTTTCTCTTAAGACGAAAGTTTGCTTCCTTTTTGGTCCTATCACTGACTTTTTGGTCAGTAACAGACAAACGTAGCAAAGTTTTCATGATTCGAAGAGGCCAAGAGCATGTTTGTGTGACCCCAAGCTCTCCCCCAAGATTCAATGGGGAGATATATCTTGGTAATTCGTTGTTGTTTCTCAAAGACGAAAGTTTTGCTTCTTTGTGGTAATATCTTTGACTTTTTGGCAAAAACGGAAAAACTTAGCGAGTTTGGATTCAATAGGCCTAGAGGTGTTTGTGCGACTCCAAGCTCTCTCTAAAGCTTCAAGGGGGAAGGGAACATGTCTTGGTTTTATTCGTTGATGTTTTTCCTAGACAAAAGTTTGCTTCCTTTGGTCTTTCTTTGAAGTTTTGGGGAGAGCTGTTTTTCACACAAACATCCTCTAGGCTTCTCGAATTCTGAAAACTTGCTACGTTTGCCCCGTTGACAAAAAAATTCAAAATAGATTAAAAGGAACCAAACTTTCGTATAACAGAAACAACAATGAATAATCTCTTCCCTTGAAGCTTTAGGGAGAGCTTGGGGTCACACAAACATCCTCTAGGCCTCTCGAATCATGAAAACTTGCTAAGTTTGTCGTTTGGCAAAAAAGTCAAAGATAGACCACAAGGAAGCGAACTTTCGTCTATGAAAAAGAACAACGAACAACTTATAGATATTCTCATCCCATGAAGCTATGGGGAGAGCTTGGTGTCACACAAACATCCTCTAGGCTTCTCGAATCATGAAAACTTGCTACGTTTATCCGTTTGACCAAAAAAGACAAAGATAGAGCAAAAGAAACCCATCTTTTGTCTAAGAGAAATAACAACGAATGGCCAAGACATGTTCTCATCCTTTGAAGCTTTAGAGAGAGCTTGGGGTCACACAAACATCCTCTAGGCTAATTGAATCACGAAAACTCTATAAGTTTATCTGTTTGACCAAAAAGTCAAAGATAAAATAAAAGGAACTAAACTTTCATCTAAGAGAAACAACAACGAATAACCAAGACATATTCTCATCCCCTGAAGCTTTGGGCAGAGCTTGGGGTCACACAAATATCCTCTAGGCAACTCGAACCTTGAAAACTTGCTACGTTTGTCCGTTTAACCAAAAAGAAGTAAACTTTCATTTAAAAGACATAACAACGAATAACCAAGATATGTTCTCGTTCCTTGAAGCTCTAGAGAGAGCTTGGGGTCACACAAACATCCTCTAGGCCTATTGAATACTGAAAACTCGCAATGCTTGTCCGATTGACCAAAAAGTCAAAGATAGAACAAAAGGAACTAAGGTTTTGTCTATGAGAAACACCAATGCATAACCAAGACATATTCTCACTTCTTGAAACTTTGGGGAGAGCTTGGAGTCAAACAAATATCCTCTAGGCCTATTGAATCATGAAAACTCGCTACGTTTGTCCGTTTGACCAAAAAGTCAAAGATCAAAAGGAAGTAAACTTTCATCTAAGGGAAACAACAACGCATAACCAAGACATATTCTCATCCTTTGAAGCTTTGGGGAGAGCTTGACGTCACACGAACATCCTTTAGGTCGATTGAATCATGAAAACTTGTTAAGTTTGTCCGTTTGACCAGAAAGTCAAAGATAGACTAAAAGGAACTAAAGTTTCCTCCATGAGAAACAACAACGCATAACCAAGACATATTATCATTCCTTGAAACTTTTGAGAGAACTTGGGGTCACACAAATATCCTCTAGGCCTCTCGAATCCCGAAAACTTGCTAAGTTTGTCCGTTTGACCAAAAAGTCAAAGATAGACTAAAAGGAACCAAAGAATCGTCTAAGAGAAACTACAACGAATAACCAAGACATATTCTCTTCCCTTGAAGCTTTGGGAAGAGCTTGGGGTCACGCAAACATCCTCTACCTCTTGAATCACGAAAGCTTGCTAAGTTTGTTTGTTTGACAAAAACGGCAAAGATAGACCAAAAGCAAGTTGGCTTTCGTCTAAGAGAAAAGACAACATATAACACAGACATATTCTCATCCCTTGAAGCTTTGGGGAGAGCTTGTTTCCACACAAACATCCTCTAGGCCTCTCGAATCACGAAAACCTGCTAAGTTTGTCCGTTTGGCCAAAAGGAAGCGAACTTTCATCTATGAATAAGAACAACGAACAACGTATGCAGATTCTCATCCCATGAAGCTATGGTGAGAGCTTGGTGTCACACAAGCATCCTCAAGGCCTCTCAAATCATGACAACTTGTTACGTTTGTCCGCTTTGACCAAAAAGTAAAAGACAGAGTAAAAGAAACCCATCTTTCGCCTAAGAGAAATAACAACGAATGACCAATACATGTTCTCATCCTTTGAAGCTTTAGAGAGAGCTTGGGGTCACACAAATATCCTTTAAGCCTAGTGAATCACGAAAACTCGCTAGCTTTGTCCGTTTGACCAAAAATTCAAAGATAGACCAAAAGGAACTAAAGTTTCGTCTACGAGAAACAACAACGCTAACTAAGATTTATTCTCATCCCTTGATGCTTTGGGAAGAGCTTGGGGTCACACAAATATCCTCTAGGCCTCTCGAATCTCGAAAACTTGCTAAGTTTATCTGTTTGGCCAAAAAGTCAAAGATAGACTTAGAGGAACCAAACTTTCATCTTAGAGAAACAACAACGAATAACCAACACATATTCTCTTCCCATTAATCTTTGGGGAGAGCTTGGGGTCACACAAACATCCTCTAGTCCTCTCGAATCATGAAAACTTGTTACGTTTGTCCGTATGACCAAAAAGTCAAAGAAAGACCAAAAGGAAGCAAACTTTCATCTAAGAGAAACAATAACGAAGAAATAATACATGTTCTCATCCCTTGCAGCTTTAGAGAGAGCTTGGGGTCACTCAAACATCCTCTAGGCCTATTGAATTACGAAAATATGCTAAGTTTGTCTGTTTGACCAAAAAGTCAAAGATAGACTAAAAGGAACTAAACTTTCATCTAAGGGAAACAACAACGAATAACTAAGGCATATTCTCATCACATGAAGCTAGGTTGGTGTCACACATACATCCTCTAGGCCTCTCGAATCATGAAAACTTGCTACGTTTGTCCGTTTGATCAAAATGTCAAAGATAGACTAAATGCGTCTAAGAGAGACAACAACGAATAACTAAGACATATTCTAATCCCTTGACACTTTGGGAAGAGCTTGGGGTGTCACAAACACCCTCTAGGCCTCTCGAATCATGAAAAACTTGCTAAGTTTATCTGTTTCACCTAAAAGTCAAAGATAGACTAAATGCGTCTAAGAGAAATATCAATGAATAACCACGACATATTTTCATCCCTTGAAACTTTGGGAGAGATCTTGGGCTCACCACAAACATCTTATATGCCTCTCGAAATCACGAAAAGTTGCTAAGTTCGTATGTTTGACTAAAAAGTCAAAGATGGATAAAATGGAACCAAATTTTCGTCTAAGAGAAACAACAACGAATAACCAAGACTTAGTCTTATCTCTTGACGCTTTGGGGAGAGCCTGGGGTCACACAAACATCCTCTTGGCCTCTCGAATCATGAAAACTTGCTAAATTTGTCTGTTTGACCAAAAAGTCAAAGATAAGCCAAGAGGAAGCAAACTTTTGTCTGACAAAAACAATAACGAACAACCAAGACATATTGCCATCCTTTGAAGCTATGGGAAGTGCTAGGGGTCAAACAAACATCCACTAGCCCTTTCGAATCACGAAAGCTTATCTATTTGTTTGACAAAAAAGTCAAAGATAGACCAAAAGGAAGCTAAACTTCCGTCTAAGAGAAACAACAATGCATACAACCAAGACATATTCTCATCCCTTGAAGCTTTGGGGAGAGCTTGGGGTCAGACAAACATCATATAGGCCTCTCGAATCACGAAAGCTTACTAAGTTTGTCTGTTTGACCAAAAAGTCCAATATAGTCAAAAAAGAACAAAACTTTCGCCTAAGAGAAACAACAACGAATAACCAAGACATATTGTCATCCCTTGAAGCTTTGGGAGGGGCTTAGCGTCACACAAACATCCTTTAGGCCTCTCGAATCATGAAAGCTTGCTAAATTTGTCTGTTTGACCAAAAAGTCGAAGATAAGCCAAGAGGAAGCAAACTTTTGTCTCAGAGAAACAATAATGCATAACTAAGACATATTGGCATACTTTGAAGCTTTGGGGAGTGCTTGCGGTCGCACAAACATCCTCCAGGCCTCTCGAATCTCGAAAGCTTGCTAAGTTTGTCTGTTTGAAGAAAAAGTCAAAGATACACCAAAAGGAAGCTGACCTTCGTCTAAGAGAAAAAATAACGTATAACGCAGACATATTCTCATTGCTTGAAGCTTTGGGGAGAGCATGTTTTTCACACAAACATCCTCTAGGCCACTTGAATCACGAAAACTTATTACGTTTATCCGTTTGACAAAAAAGTCAACGATGTCAAAAAGAACTAAAGTTTCGTGTACGAGAAATAACAATGCATAACCAAGATATATCCTCATTCTTTCAAGCTTTGGGAAGAGCTTGGGGTCACACAAACATCTTTTAGGCCTCTCGAATCATGAAAACTTGCTATGTTTTTCCGTTTGACCAAAATGTCAAATATAGACGAGAAGGATGCAAACTTTTGATTAAGAGATACAATAACATACAACCAAGACATGTTCTCATCCCATGAGCCTTTAGAGGGAGCTTGGGTCACACAAACATCTTCTAGGTCAATTGAAGCACGAAAACCCGGTAAGTTTGTAAATTTGATCAAAAAGTCAAAGATAGACCAAAAGGAACAAAATTTTTGTCTACGAGAAACAACAACGCATAACCAAGACATATTCTCATCCCTTGAAGCTATGGGGAGAGCTTGGGGTCACACAAATATCTTTTAGGCCACTCGAATGTCGAAAGCTTGCTAAGTTTATCCGTTTGAACAAAAAGTCAAAGATAGATTAAAAGGAACCAAACTTTCGTCTAAGATAAACAACAACAAAGAACCAGGACCTATTCTCAACCCTTGAAGCTTTGGGGAGAGCTTGTTTTCCAACCACCACACAAACATCTTCTAGGCCTCTCGACATCATACGAAAACTTGTTATGTTTGTCCGTTTGGCAAAAAAGTGAAAGTATAGAAAAAAAAGGAATCTAACTTTTCGTCTAAAGAGAAACAACAACGAATAACCAAGACATGTTCTGATCCCTTGATAGCTTTTAGAAGAAGAAGCTTGGGGTCCCCACACCAGACATCTCTAGCTTTATCGAATCGGAAATTAGGCTAAGTTTGTCCGTTTGACCAAAAAGTCAAACATAGACCAAAGGAACTAAAGTTTTCATTACGAAAACAACAGCAAATCAATAATATTCTCATCCCTTGAAGCTTGGGGAGAGCTTGGGGTCACACAAAATCCTCTAGGCCTCTCGAATGCAAAAAAGTTCTAATTTCCGTTTGACAAAAAGTCAAAGATAGATTAAAAGGAACAAACTTTCGTCTAAGAGAAACAACAACGAATAACAAAACATATTCTTCCTTATAGCTTTGGGGAGCTTGGGTCACTACAAACATCTTCTAGGCCTCTCGAATCGAAAACTCTAAATTTTCCTGTTTGAACAAAGTCAAAGAATAGAATAAAAGGAACGAAACTTTCGTCTAAGAGAAACAACAAGAATAACAAGACATATTCTCATCCCTTGAAGCTTTGGGGAGAGCTTGTCGACACAAACACCTCTAGGCCTCGAATCACGCAAACTTGCCTAGTTTGTCCTGTTTGACAAAAGTCAAAGTAACGAAAAGGAAGCAAACTTTCGTCTAAGAGAACAACAACAATACCAAGACATAATTCTATCCTTTGAAAGCTTTGGGGATGCTTGGGGTCACAAACATCTCGCCTTCGAATCACGAAAACTCTAAGTTTGTCGTTTTGACAGAAAAGAAAGGAAAAGCTGAAACTTCGTCCAAGAAAACAACAACGAATAAACACAGAAATTCTCATCCCTTGAAGCTTTGGGGAGGTTGTTCACACAAACATCCTCTAGGCCCCTTGAATCACGAAAACTTGTTATAGTTTGTCCGTTTGGCAAAAGTAAAGATAGCAAAAAGAATCAAACTTTCGTCTAAGAGAAAACAACGAATAACCAGACTTATTTCTATCCTTGAAGCTTTAGAGAGGCTGGGGGACACAAACATCCTCTAGGCCTTCGAATCCAAAAACTTGCTAAGTTTTTCCTTTTGAAACAAAAAGTCAAAATGACAAAAGGAAAAATTTCGTCTAGAGAAACAACAACGATAACCAAGATTATTCTTATCCTTAAGCTTTGGGAGAGTTTGGGTCACACAAACTCCTCTAGCCTCTCAAATCACGAAAACTTCTATTTTGTCCGTTTGACCAAAAAGTCAAAGATATAGACAAAAGGAGCAAACTTTCACTAAGAGACAACAACGATTAACCAAGACATTTCCAATCCTGAACTTTGAGAGAGCTTGGGGTCACACAAACATCTTCTAGGTCTTTGAAATCACGAAACTTGTAAGTTTGTCCTTTGATCAAAAAGTCAAAGATAGACCAAAAGGAAACTAAATTTCTCTACGAGAAACAAACGCATAACGAAGACATATTCTCATCCCTTGAAGCTTGGGGGAGAGCTTGGAGTCACACAATATCCTCTAGGCCTCAATATCGAAAAACTTACTAGTTTTCCGTTTGAAAAAAAGTCAAAGATAGATTAAAAGGAACCAAACTTTGTACTAAGAGAAACAACAACGATAACAAAACCATATTTCTTCCCTTGAGCTTTGGGGTGGCTTGGCGTCACAACATCTCTATGCCATCGAATCTGAAAACTTACTAATTTCGTTTGACAAAAAGTAAAGATGATAAAAGGAACAAACTTTCGTTTAGAGAAACAACAACGAATAACAAGACATATTCTCATCCTTGAAGCTTGGGGAGAGCTTGGGTCACACAAACATCCTCTAGGCTCTCTAAATCTCAAAAGCTTGAATTTGTCATTTGACAAAAAAGTTCAAAGTAGATTAAAAACTAAACTTTGTCGGACAAACCATGAATCCAAGAAACTTGCTAACTTTGTCGTTCTCAAAAAATTTCAAAGATAGAACAAAAAGAAGAACTTTATTATGAGAAACAACAACGTATAACTCAAGACATATTTCATCCCATTGAAGCTTTGGGAGATTTGGGTCACACAAAATCATCTAGGCCTCCGTCATGAAAATCGCTACATTTTGCATTTTCACCAAAAGTCAAGAATACAAAAGGAACCAATTTCATTTAAAGAACAAACGACAATAACCAAGCATATTCTCATCCTTTGAAGCTTGGGGAGGCTTGGGGGTCACACAATCCTCTAAGGCCTCGTTTGGATCACAAAAAGTTCTAAGTTTATCCGTTTGAGCCAAAAAGTAAGATAAGGACAAACTTTTTCTAAGAGAAGAACAACAACGAATAACCAAACTATTCTCATCCCTTGAAGCTTTTGGAGGCTAGGGTCCAACAAACATCCTCTAGCCTTCTCGAATCAGAACTCTACTAAGTTTGTCCGTTTGGACAAAAGTCAAGATAGACTAAAGGAAGCATAAACTTTTATCCTAAGAGAAAAACAGCGAAATAACCAGACATTATTCTTCATTCCTTGAAGCTTTGGGAAAGCTTGGGGTCACACAAACATCCTCTAGGCTCTCGAATCAGATACTTGCTAGTTTTGTCGTTTGGCCAAAAGTCAAAGATAAACAAAGAAGACACAAACTTTTCTATAGAGAAATAACAACAAATAAACCAGACAATATTCTCACCCTTGAAGCTTTGGGGAGAGCTCTGAGGGGTCACACAACATCCTCTAGGCGCTCTCGAATTGAAAACTGCTAATATTTGTCCATTTGACCAAAAAGTAAAGATATAAACAAGAGAAGCAAACTTTTCGTTTGAGAAGAAACAATAACGAATACAACAAGAATATTACTATCCTTTGAACATGGTGGTACAAAAATCTTTGATGAAGCTTCAATCACAACAAACGTCTTAGGCTTGGATCTTGCAACTCATAAAGATTGATTTACTAAAAATGTCAAAGATAGACTAAAAAGAAACCAAACTTCGGTCTAAGAGAAAACAAAAAACGAATATAACCAACACTATTCATCATCCCATTGAAGCTTACGGGAGAGACTTGGGGTCAACAAAAATATTATCTTAGGCCTTCGCAATCACGTGAAAATTGGTAATGTTATCGTTTGACATAAAAGCAAAGATAAGACAAAAGGAATAAACGTTTCATCTACGAGAGAAAAGCAACGAATAACAGACATTCCCATTCCTTGAAGTTATAGGAGAGGGTTGGGCAGCACGAACAATCCTCTAGGCCTCTAATCACAGAAAACTGGCTACGTTTGTCTTATGACTAAAAATCAAAAGATAGATTCAAAAAAGGAACAAACTTTTGTCTATAAGAGAAACAAACACGAATAACCAAGACATATTGCCTCAACCTTGAAGTTTGGGGAGAGTTGGGGTCACAACAACATCGTCGACCTTGCCCTCAAGTCACAAAAAATTCTAAACATTTGTCTTTGGGACCTAAAAGTCCATAAAAGATAAAAAGGAAGCAAAATTTATCTAATTGAGAAAACAACAACGACATAACCTAAGACTCATTGTTTCATCCCTTGAAAGCTTTGGGAGAGCTTGGGTTCCACACAAATATCCACTATGCCATTATACAAAATCCTTATGTCCGTAATAAAAGTCAATAGAAAGCAAAACTATTCTCTAGAGAGACAACAAGTAATAACCAAGATCATATTCTCATCTCTTGAAGCTTTGGGGAGAGCTTGGGTCGAACACAATCATCCTTAGGCTTCTCAATCTGAAACTTTGCTCGTTTTGCCGAAGCGAAAATTCAGAATAGGACCAAAAGAAAGTACAACTTTAATCTATGAGAAAACAAACAACGAAATAAACAATGACTTATTTGCTCATCTCATATCGGAAGTTCGTGGGAGAGCTTGGGTCACACGAAACATCCTCTAGGCCTCTCAAATCACAAGTGAAACTTAGCTCAGTTTTCTGTTTGACAAAAAAGTAAATGATAATTACCAGAAAGGAACACCATTTCTCTATAGAAACACATACGTAAAAAACAAGACATTTCTCATTTCTTGAGCTTATTGGAGAAGCTTAGGGGTCCACAAATATCCTTTAGAGGCCTCTCGAATGTCATAATTGCTAATTTGTCGTTTGCCAAAAGTCAAAGATTAAGCCTAAAGAGAAGTGCAAACTTTCGATCTTAAGAAACAATAAACGACAAAAACCAGATGAGTATTGCTCATCCTGAAAGCTTTGGGGAGTGCTTGTGGGTCCCACAACATCCTCAGGCATCTCCGAATACGATAGATGCTACAAGTTTTTCGTATGACTCAAAAAGTTGAAGATAGACCAAAAAGGAACTCAAATTTCGTCTAAGAGAAAAATAGCAACATAAAACCAAGACATATTCTCCATCCTTTGAAACTTTGGAGAGAGCTTGGGATCACAAATATCCTCTAGGCTCTCAAACCATGAAACTTGCTAAATTTGTCCGTTTGCCAAAAAGTTAAAGATAAGCCAAGGGGAAGCCAAACTTTTGTCTGAGTTGAACAATAACGAATAACCACGAACATTATTGCTGGTGCCATCTGCGCCATCCGTTTGAGCTATGGGGAGTGCTTTGGGATCACCCAAACATCCTCTTGTGGGGCCTTCTTGAATCTCAAAAAACTTACTATGTTTGTCCGTTTTGACCAAAATATCAAAAGATAGACCAAAAAAGGAAGCAAACTTTCATGTAAAGAGAACACAACGAATAACTTAAGAACATATTATCATCCGTTGAAGCTTTGGGGGTGAGTGTCGGGTCACATAAACATCCCTCTAGGCAATCTCGAATCCTGAAAACTGATGGTCAAACCAGGTTGTTCAACAGAACCTTGGGAATTTTTAAAGGAGTTTGGTGAAAAAGAATATTAAGAAATGGATTTGTTTTTTGTCCCATGCTGAATCCATTATAACAGGTCAACTAGTAGACTACAAAGATGCAGCCCATTTAAGTTGTTTATGGTATTAATCCTAGTAAGCCCTTTTGGGATCTATTCCTCTTCCCAACAAAACATCAATTTAGTGGTGATGCTGAGGAAAGAGGCAAAAAATTTTGTTAAGAAGTTACATGAGCAAGTCAGAGAAAAGAATAGTGAAACAGAATGAGGAAAGTACCAAACTCAAGCTAATAAAGCATAAATTTGCTGAGTTTAAAGGATGTTGATCTGGTGTGGATTCATCTCAGAAAAGGACGTTTTCCACCTGGAAAATATGCTAAGTTGAAGCCAAGACTATGGTTCCATTTAAAGTGGCTGGAAGCATGTTGGAGATAATGCATACAAGATTGAGTTTTACCTGCTGAATTATGAAAGTTTCAGACATTTTCCAAAGTTGCTGATCTTATTTCATTTCAAGAAGATTTTGAAGAACTCGAGGACGAGTCCTTTTTCAAACGAGGGAGCATGATGGCGGGAGCATCTCATATAATGAAGACCATGAATTAATTCAAGTTTGGCCCAAGCTTCATAACATGCTTTATTTTGCTGTTTAGGTGACCATAATGCAAATCAATTGTTCGCAGTTGTTGGACGTTTCAGCCCAAGTCATGTGGCCCAAAGAGCAAGTACATTTGAAAGCTTTGAATGTCCTAGTTTTCATATGAATAGTCTTTCAAATTTGTAGGCTAAAGTTCCCCTGCTATTTTTTTCATTAGTTGCCAGAATAGTCAAAAGCAATAAATAAGTAGCCAGAAAAGACTCTTGGAAAGTTGTAGTCTTGCTTAGAACGAAAATCTGAGTTATTTGCTCCTACTTCTATGCTTTGGAGGGATGTTTCCAAAGAACTTTTATAGCTTTCTCTCGTATTTGATAAAGATTGGTGATTAATAAACTTATATCTCGGATTTGAAGGCGTTGTGCTTCTTCTCAAGCTCTGTATCTCTTCGGTGTATTCCATTGATTGGTGACTTAATCTTAGCATTTCTGTATCTCTTTGGTGGATTCCTTAGAGTGGTGAGTGCATTTGCCCTGTTCTCTAAGTGGTGGAGTTATCCTGTATCCTTGGAGTGGTGAGCAATTAATTCCATTTCGTTTTCTGATTCTAAACCTTCTTTCGCAACCATCAGAACATTATCTTCTTCTTGTCATATCTCTTTCGTTCCTTCACGGAATTCAGTGATTCTTGTGTCATTTTTAAATTTAATTTGTCTCCTTTCAGTTGTTTTTTGAATCATTCCAATCCGAATTCATTACAGAAAGTTTATAGTCAAAAAACTTCGTACCTGTTCAGTCGCGAATTGCGTTTTCAACTACCCTTCCATTTTATCCGTGGTGTAGGGGATGAGAATATGTCTTAGGTCATCGTTTGTTTCTCTTAGATGAAAGTTTGGTTCCTTAGGCCTATTTTTGATTTTGGTCAAAAGAACAAACTTAGCATATTTCGATTTAGAGTCTAGGGATGTTTGTCGACCCCAAGGCCTTCGCAAAGCTCAAGGGATGAGAATATGTCTTGATTATTTGTTGTCGTTTTCACTTAGAGGAAAGTTTGCTTCCTTTTAGTCTATCTTTGACTTTTTGTCAAACGGACAAATTTAGCAATTTTTGGGATAGAGAGGCTTACAGGATGTTTGTGTGAACCCAAGCTCTCCCAAAAGCTTAGCTTTGATGAGAATAGTCTTGGTTATTCGTTTTTATGTTGTCTATAGACAATGTTTGTTCCTTTTGTAATTAATCATCATTTTGGTCAAACAGATCAAACTATAGAAGCTTCGTGATTCGAGAGCCTAGAGGATGTTTTGTGACCTAGGCTCCTCCAAAACTTCTGGATGGACCAATAATATTTTGGTTATTCGTTGTTTTCTTCTAGACAAAGTTTGCCTACTTTGCCTATCTTTGACTTTTTGTCAAACGGACAAACTGGCATTTTGATCGGACCTAGAGTTTGTTGCTGACGCCCAAAGCTCTCCCCAAAACAGCTTTAGGATGACGGATATGTCTTGGTTATTCATGTTGTTTCCTCTAAGAACGAAAAGTTTGCCTTCTTTGGTCCCTGATTTGCAGATGGACCTTAGAGGATGTTTTAACCATAGTTCCAAAGCGGTTCAAGGGATGAAAATTGTCTTGGTTATTTCGTTGTTGTTCTTCTAAGATAAAGTTTGGTTCCTTTTGGCCTATCTCATCATACTTTTAGGGAAAGTAACAAGTTTTAGTAAAGTTTTCGTGATTGAGAAGGCCTAGAGCGATATTTGTTGTTGCCTAAGCTCATCCCAAAACTTGAATGGATGTGATATGAAGCACTGGTTATTCGTTGTGTGTTTCTTTCAGACGAAAGTTTCCTTCCTTTTGGTGATCCTTTGCTTTTTCGTCAACGGACAAACGTAGGCAAG
>NSJW01000340.1:0-35540 GCA_019955255.1 Castanospermum australe | reverse complement strand
AGTGACTTTCGTCTAAGAGGAAACAGACAACAAGTCCAACACAACATTTATTCTCATTCCCATTGAAGCTTTGGGAGAGCTTGGTTTCCACAAAACCATCCTCTAGGCCTCTCAAATTCACGGAAACTATTCTTCTAGAGTAAAAGTTCCGTTTGGCCAAAGAAGCAACTTTCTACATGAAAGACAACGAATACGTATGCAATTCACATGAAGACTATGGGAGAGTTGGTCACACAAGCTCCTCAGGCCTCTCAATACAGAAATTGCTACGTTTGTCCAGTTTGACCAAAAAGCTAAAGACAGAGGCATTAAAGAACCCATCTTTCTCTAGAGAACAGCAATAACCAAGGGTATCGGGCATCTCATCCTATTGAGCTTGGGAGAGCTTGGGGTCAACAAAAACTTGATCCTTTAAGCACAATAGTAATACAACGAAAATGTCTATTTGCCGTTCCAAAAAGTTCAAGATAGATCAAAAAAGAACTAAACTTTACGTCTTATAGAGAAACAACAACGATGACCAAGACTATATTCTCATTCCCTTGATGCTTTGTGGAGAGCTTGGGTTCACACAACAATCCTTGCTCTATCCAACTGCAATATCTTACCAAAAAGTCAAAGCAAAAGACAAACTTTCGTCTTAAGAGGAAACAAACATTTGAATAACAAAATATTCTACTCTATGAAGTTCTTTGGGGAGAGCTTCGGGAGTCAGCCAAATAGCTATAGTCTTGCAACTGTCTTTTGGTCTCGTGAAAAAAGTCAAAGATAGGCAAAAAAGCAAACTTTTGCTAGAGAGAATCAATAACCAAGAAATAAAATTGTTACTTCCATCCACTTGGCAGTTTAGAGAGAGCTAATGGGTCACACAACATTTCCTTAGCCTCATGAATCACAAAACTTACCTAAGTTTGTCTGTTTGACCAAAAAGTCAACGATAAAAAGGAAGCAAACTTCTTTCCAATCTAAGAAAACACACGAATAACCAAGTATATTCTCATTCCATTGGAAGCTTTGAGGGAGCGTTAGGTCACACAAACATCTCTGAGGGCCTCTGAATGCATGAAAGTTTGCTACGTTTGTCCGTTTGCCATCAAACAATGATACACAAAGAATAGACTTAATGCGTCTAGATGAGATCAACACAAAGAATACCAAGATGTATTCTACATCCTCTTGATTGAAGACTTTTGGGAACTTGGGGTGTCCCACAAACACCTCCGAGCCTCTCGAATCATGAAAGACGCTACTTTATTGTTTTCCGTCCAAGATTGACCAAAAAGGTTAGGAAATAACCAAAGGAACTAACGACATATTTTCTCTTAAAGAAACTGAAGAGTCTGGGCAATCACCAACATCTGTGCTTGATAATTGTGAATTTTATCCACACTTATTGTTGCATTTTGATTATGATTTTAGGGCTGTTTAGTGTGTAATTAATGATTTTGGTCAAATTGGGCTTTGGGCTTTTAATTGGATTTAATTCATTTTCGTCTATTTTTCCAAATTACATTTCCAGTATTTTATCATAACTTTTGTTTAGGTATCCGATTAACCTCATTCTTATTTCGTTTGCAGATAACTCAAAGAGCTACAAATGGTATTAGAGGCTGAAGGCCAAATTCGGACAAGAAGGCAGTCAAAATTGAGCCAAAGTCAGTCACAAATTCTGGAGCTATGTTTATTAATTGGCTTAACTTTGTAATTAGGAGTCCAAATTACATGAGACCAAAGCCATTAGTTATGTTTTTAATTTGGGCCAGTTTTGGAGCCTGACCCTGTTTAGTTTTAGGTTTAAATAGCATGATTAGGGTAACATGAACAGCAGCTTTTTGATTTTGGAGAAATTTCAATCTACACCTCTTCTCTTTTCTCTCATCTTGTTCTTCTTCTTTTTCTTTCCTTTTCGTTTTCTGTTTTTTTCCCAGCCATGGTAGGCTAACTTTCCATTCAATCAACCCATGATTGAGGATTTTGCTGTTGAATCCAAGAGGACCCGTACTCTCCAGGAACTGAATCCGTTTTTTTCCCCTTTACTCGAATTGAGCAACACGATTGTGTAGTTGAATCCGCGGATGAGGTTTGTCCATGAGGTTTTTTATGATTTCTGTATTTTGATCATCCAGGGGAAGGGATTAAATGTTAGATTTTTTAATATTAGGTTGATTAACCCAAAGGACTTAAAATCAAACAGGTTGAAGTGAACACTGTGCGATGGCATGGGTGAACACGCCAAGAGTTTGATTAAATGCTAGGTGATTGTCTAGTAGAGAGGGTTCCTATATGAATGCAGGATTCGATTTGTTTTGGGTCAACCACGAGATTCAGTAATTCTTTGTCCAGTGACGGATGTCCTTGAAACCTCATTCTGGGGTTGATTGCTTTTAAATTGTTAATTTCGTTTTATCTCTTGCTTTAATTTCTTTAATTTTAATCGAATTTAAACCCCCCTGTTTATTGTTTTTTTTTAATTAGAGTGATTTAGTTCTATGCAAAAATCCTTGGGAGACGATCCAGGTTGTCCTATATTACAAATTTCTTTTATAAGCCTGTTAATTTGAGTGAGTTCGACAGTTCACGTTCAGCCTTTCGAGATCACAAAACTTGCTAAGTTTCATATGTTGAACAAAAAGTCCAAAGATTGCGGACAAAATGAACCAACACTTTCGTCTAAAGGAGAACAAACAACGAATAACAAGACTTAGTTCCATCTCTTGATGCTTTTGGAGAGCACTGGGTCACACAAACATTCTCTTGGCCTCTCGAATCATGAAAACTTGCTAATTTGTTCCGTTTGACCAAAGTCAAAGAATAGCCAAGAGAAGCAAACTTTTGTCTGACAAATAATAAAACGATAACAAGACATGATTTGCCATCCTTTGAGCTATGGGAAGTCTAGGGTCAAACAAACATCACTAGTCTCTCGAATCACGAAAGCTTATCTATCTGTTGACAAAAAAGTCAAAGATAGACCAAAGGAAGCTACTTTCCATATAAGAGAAACAACATGCATAACCAAGACATTATTCCTCATCCCTTGAAGCTTTTGGGGAGCTTGGGGTCAGAAACTCATATAGGCCTCTCGAATCATGAAACTTACTAAATGTCTGTTTGACCATAAAGTCGAAGATAAGCCAAGAGGAAGCAAACTTTCGTCTGAGAGAAACAATAATGCATACTAAGACATACTTGGCATCCTTTGAAGCTTTGGGGAGTGCTTGGGGTCACACAACATCTTTAGGCCTCTGAATCTCGAAAGCTTGCTAAGTTATGTCTGTTTGAAAAAAAGTCAAAGTACACAAAAGGAAGCTGACGTTTCGTCTAAGAGAAAAAAATAACGTATTAACGAGCATATTTCTCATCCCTTGAAGCTTTGGGAAAGTTGTTTTCACACAAAACATCCTCTAGGCCACTTGATCACGAAAACTTATTACGTTTGTCCGATTTGACAAAAAATGTCCACGATGTCAAAAAGAACTAAAGTTTCATGTACGAAGAAATAACAATGCATAACCAGATATATCCTCATTCCTTCAAGCTTTGGGAAGAGATCTTGGGGTCACACAAATCTTTAGCCTCCCGAATCATGAAAACTTGCTATGTTTTTTTCCGTTTAACCAAAATGTAAAATATAACCAAAGGATGCAAACTTTCGATTAGAAAAAATGAGAACAATAACGTATTAACCAATGACATGTTCTCATCCCATGACCTTTTAGAGGGAGCTTGGGGTCCACAAACAATCTTCCAGGTCAATTAAGCACGAAAACCCCGTAAGTTTGTCAATTTGATCAAAAAGTCAAGATAGACCAAAAGGAACAAAATTTCGTCTACGAGAAACAACAACGCATAATCAAGACATATTCTCGTCCATTGAAGCTATGGGAGAGCTTGTGGGTCACACCAAATATCTTCTAGGCCACTCGAATGTCAAAAACTTGCTAAGTTTATCCGTTTGAACAAAAAGTCAAAGATAGATTAAAAGGAACCAACTTTCTTCTAAGAGAAACAACAACAAAGGACCAGGACCTATTCTCATCCCTTGAAGCTTTGGGGTAGAGCTTGTTTTCACACAAACATCCTCTAGGCCTCTCGAATCACTAAACTTTCTACGTTTGTCTATTTGACCAAAAGTCAAGGATAACGAAGAGGAAGCAAACCTTCATCAGGAGAAGCAATAACGAATAACCAAGACATATTGGCATCCTTTGAAGCTTTGGGGGAGTGCTTGGGGTCACGTAAAACATCCTCTAGGTCTCTTGAATCATGAAGCTTGCTAAGTTTGTCTGTTTGACAAAAAAGGCGAAGATAGACCAGTAGGAAGCTGACTTTCATCTAAGAAACAAACAACACATAACACAGACATATTCTCATACCTTGAAGCTTTAGATAGAGCTTGGGTTCACACAGACATCTTTTTGGCTTATTGAATCACAAAAACTCGCCAAAGTTTGTCCGTTTGACCAAAAAATCAAAGATGTCAAAAGGAACAAAAGTTTCGTCTACAAGAATAACAACAATAACCAAGATATATTCTCATCCCTTCAAGGCTTTGGGAAAGGCTTAGGGTCACACAAACATCTTCTAGGCCTCTCGAAACACGAAAACTTGCACGGCTAAGAGCAAAAGGAAGCAAACTTTCGGATAAGAGAAACAACAACGTATAACCAAGACATGTTCTCATCCCTTGAACTTTAGAGGGAGCTTTGGGTCACACAAAATCTTTCTAGGTCAATTAAAGCACGAAAACTCACTAAGCTTGTCTGTTTGATCAAAAAGTCAAAGATAGACCAAAAGGAACTAAAGTTTTGTCTACGAGAAACAACAACGCAAAATCAAGACATATTCTCATCCCTTGAAGATATGGGGAGAGTTTGGGTCACACAAATATCCTCTAGGCTACTCAAATGTCAAAAGTTACTAAGTTTATCCGTTTGATCAAAAGTCAAAGATAGATGACGGTGAACTGTTGAACTCACTCAAATTAACCAGGCTTATAAAGAATTTGTAATATAGGACAACCTGGATCGTCCCAAGGATTTTTGCATAGAACTAAATCACTCAATTAAAAACAAAAACAATAAACAGGGGGGTTTTAATTCGATTAAAATTAAAGCAAAGAAAAATTAAAGCAAGAGATAAAACGAAATTAACAATTTAAAAGCAATCAACCAACCCAGCATTGAGGTTTCAAGGACATCCGTCACTGGACAAAGAATTACTGAATCTGTGGTTGACCCTAAACAAAATCGGAATCCCTGCATTCATAATAGGACCCTCTCTACTAGACAATCACCTAGCATTTAATTCAAACTCTTTGCGTGTTCACCCATGCCATCGCACAGTGTTCACTTCAACCTGTTTTGATTTTAGTCCCTTGGGTTAATCAACCTAAATATTAAATCTAAATTTAATCCTTCCCCTGGATGAATCAAAATATAGAAAATCATAAACAAACCTCATGGACAAACCTCATCCGCTCGGATTCAACGTACACAATCGTGTTGCTCAATTCGAGTAAAGGGGGAAGAAAAAACGAATTCAGTTCATGGAGAGCATGGGTCCTCTGGATTCAACAGCAAAATCCTCAAACTCATGGTTGATTGAATGGAAGTTAGCCTTACCATGGCTGGGAAAAAACAGAAAACGAAAAAGGAAGAAGAAGAAGAACAAGATGAACAAGATGAGAGAAAAGAGAAGAGGTGTAGATCTGAAAATTTCTCCAAAATCAAAAGCTGCTGTTCATGTTACCCTAATATGCTATTTAAACCTAAAACTAAACAGGGTCAGGGCTCCAAAACTGGCCCAAATTAAAAAACATAACTAATGGCTTTGGTCCCATGTAATTTGGACTCCTAATTACAAAGTTAAGCCCAATTAACTAAACATAACTCCAGAATTTTATGACTGACTTTGGCTCCAATTTTTACTGCCTTCTTGTCCCGAATTTGGACTTCAAGCTCTCTAATACCATTTGTAGCTCTTTGAGTTATCTGCAAAATGAAAACAACAATGATAGACAACTTGCTAAGTTTGTCCGTATGATCAAAAAGTTAAAGATAGACAAAAAGAAACCAAACTTTCGCCTAAGAGAAATAACAACGAATAACCAAGACATATTCTCATCCCTTAAAGCTTTGGAGAGAGCTTGGGATCACACAAATATCCTTCTAGGCCTCTCGAATCATTGAAAACTTGCTAAATTTTGTTCGTTTGACCAAAAAGTTAAAGATAAGCCAAGGGGAACAAACTTTCGTGTTGAGTGAAACAATAACGAATAACCATGATATATTGCCATCCTTTGAAGCTATGGGGAATGCGTGGGTCACACAAAACTCCTCTTGGCCTCTCGAATCACAAAAACTTGCTATGTTTGTTGCTTTCTTCTCAAGTCTGTATCTCTTCGGTGTATTCCATTGATTGGTGACTTAATCTTAGGCATTTCTGTATCTCTTTTGGTGGATTCTTAGAGTGGTGAGTGCATTTGCCCCTGTATCTCTAAGGGGTGGAGTTATCCTGTATCCTTGGAGTGTGAGCAATTAATTCCATTTCGTTTTCTGATTTCTAAACCTTCTTCTTCGCACCATCAGAAACATTATCTTCTTCTTTCATATCTCTTTCGTTCCTTCACGGAATTCAGTGATTCTTGTGTCATTTTAAAATTTAAATTTGTCTCCTTCCAGTTGGTTTTTTTGAATCATTCAATCCGAATTCATTACAGAAAGTTAATAGTCAAAATAAACTTCGTACCTGTTCAGTCCGCGAATTGCCGTTTTCAACTACCTTCTTTTATCCCGTGTTAGGGGATGAGAATATGTCTTAGTCATTCGTTATTGTTTCTCTTAGATGAAAGTTTGGTTCCTTTAGGCCTATCTTTGACTTTTTGGTCAAAGAAACAAACTTAGCATATTTCCGAGATTCAAGAGGCTTAGGATGTTTGTACGACCCCAAGGCCTTCGCAAAGCTTCAAGGGATGAGAATATGTCTTGATTATTTGTTTCGTTTTCACTTAGAGGAAAGTTTGCTTCCTTTTAGTCTATCTTTTGACCTGTTTAGTCAAACGGACAAATTTAGCAAGTTTTTGGATTAGAGAGGCTTACAGAATGTTTGTGTGAACCCAATGACGTGAACTGTCGAACTCACTCAAATTAACTAGCTTATAAAGAAATTTGTAATATAGGACAACCTGGATCGTCTCCCAAGGATTTTTGCATAGAAACTAAATCACTCAATTAAAAATAAAACAATAAACAGGGGGGGGGGGGTTTTAATTCGATTAAATTAAAGCAAGAGATAAAACGAAAATAACAATTTAAAAGCAATCAACCAACCTAGAAATGAGGTTTCTAAGACATCCGTCACTGGACAAAGAATTACTGAATCTCGTGGTTGACCCTAAACCAAATTCAGGAATCCCTGCATTCATTATAGGGACCCTTCTCACATAGGACCAATCACCTAGCATTTAATCAAACTCTTGGCGTGTTCACTCCTGCCATCGCACAGTGTTCACTTCAACCTGTTATTTGATTTTAAGTCCCTTGGGTTAATCAACCTAAATATTAAATCTAACATTTAATCCCTTCCCCTGAATGATCAAAATAAAGAAATCATAAACAAACCTCATGGACAAACCTTCATCCGCTCGGATTCAACGTACACAATCGTGTTGCTCAATTCGAGTAAAGGGGGAAGAAAAACGAATTCAGTTCATGGAGAGCACGGGTCCTCTGGATTCAACAGCAAAAACCTCAACTCATGGGTTGATTGAATGGAAAGTTAGCCTACCATGGCTGGGAAAAAAACAGAAAACGAAAAGGAAAGAAAAAGAAGAACAAGATGAACAAGATGAGAGAAAAGAGAAGAGGTGTAGATCTAAAATTTCTCCAAAATCAAAAGCTGCTGTTCATGTTGCCCTAATCTGCTATTTAAACCTAAAACTAAACAAGGTCAGGGCTCCAAAACTGGCCCAAATTAAAAACATAACTAATGGCTTTGGTCCCATGTAATTTGGACTCCAAATTACAAAGTTAAGCCTAATTAACTAAACATAGCTCCAGAATTTTGTGACTGACTTTGGCTCCAATTTTGACTGCCTTCTTGTCCGAATTTGGCCTTCAAGCCTCTAATACCATTTGTAGCTCTTTGAGTTATCTACAAAACGAAATAAGAATGAGGTTAATCGGATACCTAGAACAAAAGTTATGATCAAAATACTGGAACAGTATAAATTTGGAAAAATAGTACGAAAATGAATTAAATCCAATTAAAAGCCCAAAGCCCAATTTGGACCAAAAACTCATTAATTACACACTAAACAGCCCTAAAATCATTAATCAAATGCAACAATTAAGTGTGATAAAATTCAATTATCAAATGCCCCCACACTTATCCTTTTGCACTCCTGGGTAAAATTAAAAACTCAAAACAAAACTAAAGAAATGATAAAACAAAAATAAAGACTAAAAGATAAACCTCTCCTTTTCTAACAATTGTCAAGAATGCAAAACTTGAACAAGGAACACAAAAATTTCAAAAGATCAACCAATCATGACAGAAATTTCTTCATCTCAAATTATAAAACATGGCAATCTCAATTGATGATGCTAATCACGCAAAATGGCCTCTCAAGGTATGCTCTCAATCAATCTCTCAAGTGTATAGGGTAGCAAGTGTATCACTCAAATTCCACTCAAGAAAATTGCCCTACCATAAGCTTGCTAAAATTCTACTTCTCCACTACTCAAAACACATGCATGCACAAATCAAGAGGACTTATTATTCAAGGTTGTAATGGGGCTATGGTGAAGGCATGGACAAGTTTACAAATGAAAGGCTAAGCACCCAAGAAATTTAAAAGAGCATTAGTCAAGAAAAAACAAAGTTTGCTCAAAACCAACTAAATGAAATGCACTTTTACAAACAAGTTGCCTTTTTCAACAAAACTCTTTTCCTTCCCCAAAACTCATTACTTACACCAAATTTTTCTCAAATTGACTTTTTTTTTTCATATATATATATTTTTTTCAGATTTTTTTTTCATTTTTTTTTATCTCTCTTTTTTTTTTGAGAAAAATTCCACAATTACTTACACAAGCACAATGACCAAACTAATGCCAAATGACAATTAGCATCGGATACCTCCCCCCACACTTAAAAATGTTGCACGCCCTGGGCAACCCCCACACTTAAACATAACACTAAGGTGAAACTAATGCTTAATAGAATTTCCAAGGTGCAGGAATAAAATGGTTTTACGCTTAGGCTTGTAATGTGGCTAAGACAAGGATGATACAAAAAGGCACGAAGGGGCTAACCAACGGAATATAATGCAAGGGATGGCTATCTTGGCCAAAGTGGTAAATAAAAGAAAGAAGACCTCTATCATATTTATGCATGCCAGTGAAAAATGCAGTTTCAAAAAGAAAAAGGGCAAGTTCTAGGGAACAAAATCATGAGCAGAAGCACATAAGAAAGAAAGAATGGCAGAAAATAAATTCCATTCACACAGGCCCAAAATCTGAACAAAGGGTCAATACCAGCACGCAATCAGCATCACAAAATAAACTACCAAGTCAGATAATCTAAGAGTTGAGAAATTCAGTCCAACCAGAATGATCCATCAAAAACAAAATATCTAAGTTCAACACTATGTACATCTCAATAATTATCACAAGGAGGGTTCAGACTGTATTATTCGCAAAATCCTGTTATTAACAATCAAAGTTGAAATTAAAAATGCAAAGAAAAGAAAAATAGAGAAAAAGAGGAAGAAGACTCCCTATCTTCCTGAGGGAGGGTACGTGGTATCAGTGAGCCTAATCTCTGCCTCCACAGGCTGCTGCTGGGGTCCCTCATAAAAAATGCTTAACGGCGATGTCCATTCACTGTGAAAGTACTCCTGGTCCGCTCATCATACAGTTCTACTGCACCAAAAGGAAAAACATTAGTAATCACAAAAGGACCATCCCATCTAGATCTAAGTTTACCAGGCATAAATTTGAGACGGGAGTTAAATAAGAGGACTTTTTGGCCCACAACAAACTCTTTTCTCAGGATTTGCTTATCATGGAATGCCTTTGTCTTTTCCTTGTATAAACGCAAACTCTCAGAGGCATCCAATCTAAGTTCTTCCAGCTCTTGCAATTGCAGCTTTCTCTCCACCCCCGACTGGGTCCAAATCCATGTTGCGCTGCTTAATGGCCCAATATGCCTGATGCTCCAACTCTATCGGAAGATGACATGCCTTACCAAAGACAAGCCGATAGGGAGACATCCCAATCGGAGTCGTGTAGGTAGTTCGATATGCCCACAAAGCGTCATCTAGCCTCTTGCTCCAATCTTTCCAGTTAGAGTTAACAGTCTTTTGAAGGATTTGCTTAATCTCTCTGTTCGAGATTTCAGCTTGGCCATTGGTCTGTGGGTGGTATGCTGTGGCAACCTTGTGAATCACTCCATACTTCCGTGATAAAGCATCCATGCTTCGGTTACAAAAATGAGAGTCCTAGTCACTGATAATAGCTCTAGGAAGACCAAACCTGCAGAAAATGTGAGACCTGACAAAATCTACAACCATAGCAGAATCATCAGTCCGGGTTGCTTTCGGCTCAATCCATTTTTGAGACATAATCAACAGCCAGCAATATGTAAGTAAAACCATGGGAAACAGGAAATGGACCCATAAAATCAATACCCCAAACAACAAAAACTTCACAAAATAGTATAGGTTGCTGGGGCATCTCATGCCTACGTGAAGTGTTGAACTCACTCAAATTAACTAGGCTTATAAAAAAATTTGTAATATAGGACAACCTCGATCGTCTCCCAAGGATTTTTGTATAGAACTAAATCACTCAATTAAAAACAAAACAATAAACGGGGGTTTTCATTCGATTAAAATTAAAGCAAGAGATTAAACGAAATTAACAATTTAAAAGCAATCAACCAACCCAGAATTGAGGTTTCAAGGACATCCGTCACTGGACAAAGAATTACTGAATCTCGTGGTTGACCCTAAACAAATCGGAATCCCTGCATTTATATAGGAACCCTCTCTACTAGACAATCACCTAGCATTTAAATCAAACTCTTGGCGTGTTCACCCATGCCATCGCACAGTGTTCACTTCAACCTGTTTTGATTTTAAGTCCCTTGAGTTAATCAACCTAAATATTAAATCTAATATTTAATCCCTTCCCCTGGATGATCAAAATACAGAAATCATAAAACAAACCTCATGGACAAACCTCATCCGCTCGGATTCAATGTATACAATCGTGTTGCTCAATTCGAGTAAAGAGGGAAGAAAAACGGATTCAGTTCATGGAAAGCATGGGTCCTCTGGATTCAACAGCAAAATCCTCAAACTCATGGGTTGATTGAATGGAAAGTTAGCCTACCATGGCTGGGAAAAAATAGGAAATGAAAAGGAAAGAAAAAGAAGAACAAGATGAACGAGATGAGAGAAAAGAGAAGAGGTGTAGATCTGAAATTTCTCCAAAATCAAAAGCTGCTGTTCATGTTACCCTAATATACTATTTAAACCTAAAACTAAACAAGGTTAGGGCTCCAAAACTGGCCCAAATTAAAAACATAACTAATGGCTTTGGTCCTAGGTAATTTGGACTCCTAATTACAAAGTTAAGCCCAATTAACTAAACATAGCTCCAGAATTTTGTGACTGACTTTGGCTCCAATTTTGACTGCCTTCTTGTCCGAATTTGGCCTTCAAGCCTCTAATACCATTTGTAGCTCTTTGAGTTATCTGCAAAACGAAAAAGAATGAGGTTAATCGGATACCTAGAACAAAAGTTACGAACAAAATACTGGAAAAGTGTAAATATGGAAAAATAGCACGAAAATGAATTAAATCCAATTAAAAGCCCAAAACCCAATTTGGACCAAAAATCATTAATTACACACTAAACAGGCCTAAAATCATTAATCAAATGCAACAATTAAGTGTGATAAAATTCAATTATCAAGAATATGTCTTGGTGATTTGCTATTGTTTCTCTTAGACGAAAATTCAGTTCCTTTTGGTCTATCTTCAACTTTTTGGTCAAACGAAAAAATGTAGCTACTTATCATCATTTGAGAGGCCTAGAGGATGTTTGTGGGACCCCAAGATCTCCCCAAAGCTTCAAGGGATGAGAATCCATCTTGGTTTTTTGTTGTTATTTCTCTTAGACGAAAGTTCACTTTCTTTTAGTTTATCTTTGACTTTTGGCAAACGGACAAATGTAGCAACTTATCGTCATTCAAGAGGCCTTAAGGATGTTTGTGTGACCCTAAGCTCTCCACAAAGCTTCAAGGAATGAGAATAAGTCTTGGTTATTCGTTGTTGTTTCTCATAGGTAAATGTTTGCTTCCTTTGTAATGTATCAATCACTTTTTGGTCAAACAGACAAACTTAGTAAGCTCTCGTGATTCGAGAGGCCTAGAGGATGTTTGTGTGACCCTTAGCTCTCTCAAAACTTCAATGGATGGCAATAAGTATTGGTTATTCGTTGTTGTTTCTTCTAGACAAAAGTTTGCTACCTTTTGGCCTATCTTTGACTTTTTCGCCAAACGGACAAACTTAGCTAGTTTGTCTGACCCCAAGCTCTCCCCAAAGCTTCAAGAGATGAGAATATGTCTTGGTTATTCACTGTTGTCTCTCTTAGACGAAAGTTTGCTTACTTTTGGTGATTTGAGAGGACTAGAGGATGTTTGTGTGAACCCAAGCTCTCCACAAAGCTTCAAGGGATGAAAATATGTCTTGGTTATTCGTTGTTGTTTCTCATAAATTAAAGTTTGCTTCCTTTTTTATCTATCTTATACTTTTAGGCCAAATAGACAATTTTAGTAAGTTTTCGTGCTTAGAGAGGTCTAGACGATGTTTTTGTGACCCCAAGCTCTCCCCAAAGCTTGAAGGGATAGCGATAAGCCTTGGTTATTCGTGGCTGTTTCTCATAGACGAAAGTTTGGTTCTTTTTAATCTATCTTTGACTTTTTTGTCAAACTGACAAACGTAGCAAGTTTGTGTGATTTGAGAGGCCTAGAGGATGTTTGTGTGATCCCAACCTCTCCCCATAACTTCATGTGTTGATAATTCGTTGCTGTTTCTCGTAGACGAAAGTTTAGTTCCTTTTGGCCTATCTTTGACTTTTTACTCTAATATAGAAACATCACAAGTTTCCGTGATTTGAGAGGCCTAGAGGATGTTTCTGTGACCCCAAGCTCTCTCCAAAGCTTCATGGGATGAGAATATGTTTTGGAAATTCGTTGTTGTTTCTCTTAGACGAAAGTTTGGTTCCTTTTCGTCTGTCTTTGACTTTTTAGTCAAACAGACAAACTTAGTGAGTTTTCGCGATTCGAGAGACCTAGAGGACGTTTGTGTGATGCCAAGCTCTCCACAAAGCTTCAAGGGATGAGAATATGTCTTGGTTATTCGTTGTTGTTTCTCATAGATAAAAGTTTGCTTCCTTTTTAATCAATCTTTTACTTTTTGGTCAAATGGACAAACTTAGCAAGCTCTCTTTATCCGAGAGGCCTAAAGGATGTTTGTGAGTCCTCAAGCTCTCCCCAAAGCTTCAAGGGTCAATATGTCTTTGATTATTCGTTGTTGTTTCTCTTAGATGAAAGTTTGGTTCCTTTTAGTTTATCTTTGACATTTTGGGCAAACGAACAAACTTATCAAGTTTTCTGGACTCGAGAGGCCTAGAGGATGTTTGTGTGACCCCAACCTCTCCCCAAAGCTTCATGGAATGAGAATATATCATGGTTATTCGTTGTTGTTTCTAATAGATGAAAGTTTGCTTCCTTTTGGTCTATCTTTGACTTTTTTGACAAATGGACAAACTTAGTAAGTTTTTGTGATTCGAGAGGCCTGGAGGATGTTTGTGTAACCCCAACCTCTCCACAAAGCTTCAAGGGATGAGAATAAGTCTTGATTAATTACTGTTGTTTCTCTTAGACGAAAGTTTGTTTCCTTCAGTCCATCTTTGACTTTTTTTTCAAACGGATAAACTTAGCAAGTTTTCGTGATTCCAGAGGCCTAGAGGATGTTTGTGTGACCCTAACGTCTCTCCAATGCTTCAAAGGATGAGAATAAGTCTTGGTTATTCGTTGTTGTTATTCTTAGATGAAAGTTTAGTTCTTTTTAGTCTAGCTTTGACTTTCTGGCCAAACGAACAAATTTAGCGAGTTCCCATGATTCTGGAGGCCTAGATGATGTTTGTATGACCCCTAACACTCCCCAAAGCTTCAAGCGATGAGAATATGTCATGGTAATTAGTTGTTGTTTCTCTTAGACGAAAGTTTGCTTCCTTTTAGTCTATCTTTGACTTTTTGGTCAAACAGGCAAATGTAACGACTTTTTGTCATTCGAGAGGCCTAGAGGACGTTTGTGTGACCGCAAGCTCTCCCAAAAGCTTCAAGGGATGAGAATCCATCTTAGTGATTTGCTGTTGTTTCTTTTCGACTAAAATTCGATTCCTTTTAGTCTATCTTTGACTTTTTGGTCAACCAGACAAATGTAGAAACTTATTGTCATTCGAGAGGCCTAGAGGATGTTTGTAGGATCTCAAGATCTCCCCAAAGCCTCATGGAATGAGAATCCGTCATGGTTATTCGTTGTTGTTTTTCTTAGATGAAAGTTTACTTGCTTTTGATTTATGTTTGACTTTTTAGTCAAACGGACAAATGTAGCAACTTATCATCATTCGAGAGGCCTAGAGGATATTTGTATGACCCCAAGCTCTCCACAAAGCTTCGAGGGATGAGAATATGTGTTGGTTATTGATGCAAATCAAGTTACGACGTTAAAGGATCTAGTCCAAGTCTCAGTTAGTCCAATTACGAGAGTTCGGGCAAAGAAATTCAAGGAAGCACTCAACGGGCTGATTTAAGAAATTTGATTTTAATTAAATTTACAACCCATTGAGCATACCCCACGTTTTCAATAAAGAAGCATTAATGTGATTCAAACCTAACTAATTGTAGCAGCAAATATGTAAGATTTGGGGACAAATTACAGCAGCGAATTTGCATGATTTGGGGTCTAAATGCAGTTAATTGTAGGAGCAAATTTGCATGGTTTGAGGGCTCATTGCAGCAGCAAATCTGCATGTTTTGGGGGCTGAATTTGGACGTATTTTGAGCTTGGTTCATTGCCAAGTATCTTTTTATAAACTTTCCTTTTATTTGTTAGGGCTGATTGATTTAATCATATACTTTCCTTTATTGTAATCAGCCTATTTAAAGGCGTACATGAATGAAAAAGGGGCAGAGTTTTGATGCACGAAAATTGAGAGTTTGTCTTTGGTTCTTTGAAGAACTTTTCGAACTTATCGGAATCATTCCGTGGCGTTCACAATTCGACTTATCAAACTGAATTTCCACTACTGTTTGTGGCATCTTCAACATACCAAGGTTCTTACCTCTGCATAGGTAATGGGTCGAGGTTTTCCATCCAAAATCTGAGCTTTGGTTCTAAATCAGGTTTGCTTATCCTTTTTTTCGTCTTTCCATTGATTTCTGCGTAGGGTTTTAAAAAAAATAGAGAGGGATCCAAAAAAAAAAAATTCATCCAAAAAAAAAATTCTTCAAAAAAAATTTGTCAAAATTTTTTTTTGTATTTCCGAAAACTTCATCAGTTGTTGTTTCTTCATATTTATGCTGTCCTTGGTGTTTTTACTTTTTGAATTTTTACAAGTGATTCGATATTGTCTAATTAGTTTAAAAAGAACTGAAAAGAGAAATATCGAGTGGAAAAAGGCAGGAGCGGTGAGCATATTAGAGGGTAAAAGCCAAATTGTTTTGAGTGGAATACGAGTGAAATCGAGTGAATCATTCTTTGAGTGAAACACATGAGGGAGTCTCATGAGGTCCATTGCATTTTGTTCCTAACCTTATTTTGCAGATCAACAATGTCTCATAACAGTGGTGATGGTGCTCAAGGAGTGGCTGATCCAAAGTTGTTCATGGAGGCTATGGTGGAAGAGGTGAGAAGAATGATGGGGAGTGAATTGGAGCAGATGCATGAATAGTTACTTCCTTTTGGTCGATCTATGACTTTTTGGTCAAACGGACAAACGTAACAAGTTTTCATGATTCGAGAGGCCTGGATGATGTTCATGTGACCCCAAGCTCCCCTCAAAGCTTCAAGGGATGAGAATATGTCTAAGTTATTTGTTGTTTTTTCTCATAGAAAAAAATTTGCTTCCTTTTGATCTATCTTTGACTTTTTGGTCAATCGGGCAAACTTAGCAAGTTTTTCGTGATACGAGAGGTTAGAGGATGTATGTGTGACCCCAAGCTCCCCCCAAAACTTCAAGGGATGGCAATACATCTTGGTTATTCATTGTTGTTTCTATTAGACAAAAGTTTGCTTCCTTTTGGCCTATATTTTACTATTTGGTCAAACGGACAAACATAGCAAGTTTTCACGATTCTATAGGCCAAGAGGATGTTTTTATGACCCTAAGCTCCCCCCAAAGCTTCAAGGGATGAGAATAAGTCTTGGTTATTCGCTGTTATTTCACTTAAACGAAAGTTTGCTTCCTTTTGTTCGATCACTGACTTTTTAGTTAAATGGACAAACTTAGCAAGTTTTTGGGATTTGGGAGGCCTAGAGGATGTTTGTGTGACACCAAGCTCTCCCCTGAGCCTCAAGGGATGAGAATATGTCTTGGTTATTCGTTGTTATTTCTCTTAGCCAAAAGTTTGCTTCCTTTTGGCTTATTTTTGACTTTTTAGTCAAACGGACAAACTTAGCAAGTTTTCGGGATTTAGGAGGCCTAGAGGATGTTTGTGTGACCCCAACCTCTCCCCAAAGCTTCAAGGGATAAGAATTTGTCTTGATTATTCGTTGTTGTTTCTTTTGGACGAAGCTTTGGTTCCTTTTGGTATCTCTTTGACTTTTTCATTCAACGGACGAGCTTAGCGAGTTTTTGTGATTCGAAAGGCCAAGAGAATGTTTGTGTGACCCCACGTTCTCCTCAAAGCTTCAAAGGATAAGAATATGTATTGATTATTTGTTGTTGTTTGTCTCGGATGAAAGTTTGGTTCCTTTTGGTCTAGCTTTGACTTTATGGTCAAACAGACGAACTTAGCAAGTTGTCGTGATTCGAGAGGCCTATAGCATGTTTTTATGTCCCCAAGCTCTCCCCAAAGCTTCAAGGGATGACAAAAATGTCATGGTTATTTGTTGTTGTTTCTCTTAGATGAAAGTTTAGTTCCTTTTGGTCAATCTTTGACTTTTTAGTCAAACAGAAAAACATAGCGAGTTTTTCGTGATTCGAGGGCCTAGAGGATGTTTGTGTGACCCAAGCTCTCCCCAAAGCCTCAAAGGACGAGAATATATCTTGGTTATTCGTTATTGTTTCTCTTAGATGAAAGTTTGCTTCCTTTTGGTCTCTCTTATACTTTTTGGTCAAACGGACAAACTTAGCGAGTTTTTGTGATTCGAGAGGTCTAGAGGATGTTTGTGTAATCCCAAGCTCTCCCCAAAGCTTCAAGGGATGAGAATATATCTTGTTTATTCGTTGTTGTTTCTCTTAGACAAAAAGTTTAGTTCCTTTTGGTCTATCACTGTCTTTTTGGTCAAATTGACAAACGTAGCAAGTTTTCGTGATTCGAGAGGCTTGGAGGATGTTTGTGTGACCCCAATCTCTCCCCAAAGCTTTATTGGATGAGAATATGTCTTGGTTATTCATTGTTGTTTCTTATAGGCAAAAGTTTGCTTCCTTTTGGTCTAAATTTGACTTTTTGGTCAAATAGACAAATTTAGCAAGTTTGTTGGATTCGAGAGACCTAGAGGATGTTTGTGTGACCCCAACACTCCCCAAAACTTCAAGGGATGTGAATATGTCTTAGTTATTAGTTGTTGTTTCTCTTAAACAAAAGTTTTGTTCCTTTTGGTCTATCTTTTTCTTTTTGGTCAAACAGACAAAGTCAGCAACTTGACGGGTGGCGAGAGGCTTAGAGGTTGTTTCTGTGACGCCATTCTCTCCCCAAAGCCTCACGGGATGAGAATTTGACTTGGTTATTCATTATTATTTTTCATAGACGAAAGTTTACTTCCTCTTAGTCTATCTTTGACTTTTTGGTCAAACAGAGAAACGTAGCAGGTTATCGGGACTCAAGAGGTGAAGAGGACGTTTGTGTGACCCCTAGCTCTCCCCAAAGCTTCATGGGATGAGAATATGCCTTGGCAATTTGTTGTTGTTTCTCTTAAATAAAAATTTGGTTCCTTTTGGTCTATCATATACTTTTTAGCCAAATAGATAAACTTAGCGAGTTTTCATGATTCGGGTGGCTTAGAGGATGTTTGTGTGACCCCAAGCACTCATTAAAGCTTCAAGGGATGAGAATATGTCTTAGTTATTCGTTATTGTTTCTCTTACATGAAAATTTAGTTCCTTTTAGTCTATGTTTGACTTTTTAATCAAACAGACAAACTTAGCAGGTTTTCATATTTCAATACGTCTAGAGGATGTTTGTGTACCCCCAAGCTCTCTCCAAAGCTTCTAGGGATTAGAATATGTCTTGGTTATTCGTTGTTGTTTCCCTTAGACGAAAGTTTAGTTCCTTTTGGTCTATCTTTGACTTTTTGGCCAAACGGACAAACTTAGCAAGTTTTTGTGATTCGAGAGGCCTAAATGATGTTTGTGCGACCCCAACCTCTCCCCATAGCTTCAAGGGATTGCAATAAGTCTTAGTTATTCGTTGTTGTTTCTCTTAGATGAAAGTTTGCTTCCTTTTGGCTTATCTTTGACTTTTTAGTCAAACGGACAAACTTTGTAAGTTTTCATGATTCAGGCGGCCAAGAGGATGTTTGTGTGATTCCAAGCTTTCCCTAAAGCTTCAGGGGATCAGGATATGTCTTAGTTTTTCGCTGTAGTTTTTCTCAGACGAAAGTTTGCTTCCTTTTAGTCTATCTTCGACTTTTTAGTCAAACGGACAAATTTAGCAAGTTTTCAAGATTTAAGAAGTCTAGTGGATATTTGTGTGACCCCAAGCTCTTCTCCAAAGCTTCCTGGGATGAGAATATGTCTTGGTTATTCATTATTATTTCTTTTAGACAAAAGTTTGGTTCCTTTTGGTCTATTCTTGACTTTTTGGTCAAACGGAAAAACTTAGTAAGTTTTCCTAATTCAATAGGACTAGAGAATATTTGTGTGACCCCAAGCTCTACCCCAAAGCTTCTGAAGTTGAAAATATGTCTTCGTTATTCCTTATTATTTCTCTTAAATGAAAGTTTGCTTCCTCTTGGTCTATCTTTAACTTTTTCATCAAATGGACAAAGGTTGCAAATTTTCAGGATTTAAGCGGCCTAGAGCTTGTTTGTGTGACCCCAAGCTCTCCCCAAAGCTTCAAGGGATGAGAATATGTTTTGATTATTCGTTGTTGTTTCACTTAGACGAAAGTTTGCTTCCAATTGGTCCATCTTTGTCCTTTTGGTCAAATGGGCAAACTTAGCGAGTCTTCGTGATTCAATAGGCCTAGAGGATGATTGTGTAACCCTAAGCTCTCCCCAAATCTTCAGGAGATGAGAATATGTCTTGGTTATTCGTTATTGTTTCTCTTAGAAGAAAGTTTGCTTCCTTTTGATCTATCATTGACTATTTCATCATACGGACAAATATAGCAAGTTTTCAGGATTCAAGAGACCTAGAGGATATTTAAGTGACCTCAAGCTCTCCCCAAAGCTTCCGGGGATGAGAATATGTCTTAGTTATTCATTATTATTTTTCTTAGATGAAAGTTTAGTTCCTTTTGGTCTATTCTTGACTTTTTGGTCAAATGGAAAAACTTAGCGAGTTTTCCTAATTCAATAGGAGTAGAGGATGTTTGTGTGACCCCAAGCTCTCCCCAAAGCCTCCAAAGTTGAAAATATGTCTTGGTTATTCCTTATTATTTCTCTTAAATGAAAGTTTGCTTCATCTTGGTCTATCATTGACTTTTTCATCAAACGGACAAACTTAGCAAATTTTCGGGATTTGAGAGGCCTAGAGCTTGTTTGTATGACCCTAAGCTCTCTCCAAAGCTTGAAGGGATGATAATATGTCTTGGTTATTCGTTGTTATTTTTTTTTTACGACAGTTTGCTTCCTTTTAGTCTATCATTGACTTTTTGGTCAAACGGACAAACTTAGCAAGTTTTTGGGATTCGAGAGGCCTAGAGAATATTTTTGTGACCCCAAGCTCTCCCCAAAGCTTCAAGGGATGCGAATATGTCTTGGTTGTTTACAGTTGTTTTCTCTTAGACGAAAGCATTGTTCCTTTCGGTCTATCTTTGACCTTTTGGTCAAACAGACAAACTTAGAGAGTTTCAGTGATTCAAGAGGCCTAGAGGTTGTTTGTATGACCCCAACTTCTCCTCAAAGCTTCAAAGGATGAGAATATGTCTTAGTTATTCGTTGTTATTTCTCTTAGATGTAAGTTGTGTTTCCTTTTAGTCTAGCTTTGACTTTCTGGTCAAATGGACGAATTTAGCGAGTTTTAATGATTTGAGAGGCCTAGAGGATGTTTGTGTGACCCCAATCTCTCCCCAAAGCTTCAAGCGATGAGAATATGTCTTAGTTATTCATTGTTGTTTTTCTTAGACAAAAGTTTGCTTCCTTTTGGTCTATCTTTGACTTTTTGGTGAAACGAACAAATGTAATGACTTTTCTTCATTTGAGAGGCCTAGAGGACATTTGTGTAACCCCAAGCTCCCCACAAAGACTCAAGGGATGCGAATATGTCTTGGTTATTTGCTGTTGTTTCTCTTAGATGAAAGTTTAGTTCCTTTTGGTCTATCTTTGACTTTTTAGTCAAAAGGATAAATGTAGTGACTTTTTGTCATTCATAAGGCCTAAAGGACGTTTGTTCAAAGCTTCAAGGGATGAGAATATGTAGCAAGTTTTGTTTTTGACCTAACTTTTTGGTCAAACGGACTAATGTAGCAAGTTTTTCGAGATTCAAGAGGCCTACAGGATGTTTGTGTGACCCAAAGCTCTCCCCAAAGCTTCAAGGGATGAGAAAATGTGTTGGTTCTTTGTTATTGTTTCTCTTAGACGAGAGTTTGCTTCCTTGTGGTTTATCTTTGACTTTTTGGTCAAATAGACACACTTTGGAAGTTTTTGTGATTCGAGGGGCCTAGACGATATTTGTTTGACCCTAAGCTCTCCCCAAAGCTTCAAGGGATGAAAATATGTCTTGGTAATTCATTGTTGTTTCTCTGAGACAAAAGTTTTGTTCCTTTTGGTCTATCATTGACTTTCTGGCCAAATGGACGAATTTAATTAGTTCACATGATTCGAGAGGCCTAGAGGATGTTTGTGTGACCTCAAGCTCTCCCCAAAGCTTCAAGCGTTGAGAATATGTATTAGTTAATTGTTGTTGTTTCTCTTAGATGAAAGTTTGGTTCCTTTTGGCCTATCTTTGACTTTTTAGTCAAACGGATAAACGTAGCAAGTTTGCGTGATTCGAGAGGTGTAGAGAATGTTTGTGTGACCCCAAGCTCTTCCCAAAGCTTCAAGGGATGAGAATATGTCTTAGTAATTCGTTATTGTTTCTATTAGACGAAAGTTTGATTCCTTTTGTTTTATCCGATACTTTTTGGCCAAACGGATAAACTTTGCAAGTTTTCATGGTTTGAGAGGCGTAGAAGATGTTTATGTGACCCCAAGCTCTCGCCAAAGCTTCAAGGGATGAGAATATGTCTTGGTTATTCGTTGTTGTTTCTCTTAGATGAAAGTTTGCTTCCTTTTGATCTATCTTTGACTCTTTGCTCAAACAGGACAAACGTAGCAAATTTCTGTGATTTGAGAGGCCTAAAAGATATTTGTGTGACCCCAAGATTTCCAAGAGCTTCAAAGGATAAGAATATGTCTTGGTAATTCGTTGTTATGTGACCCCAAATCGTGCAGATTTGCTGCTGTAATTAGCTACCAAACCATGTAGATTTGCTGCTACAATTAGTTCCCCAAATCATGCAGATTTGCTGCTGTAATTAGGTTGGTTTTTGAATTCGCATTGATGCTTCTTTGTTGTAAACGTGGGCTATGCTCAATAGGCCATAAATTTGATTAGAACCAGATTTCTTTGAATCAGCCCGTTTTGTGCTTCATTGAATTTTTTTGCCCGAGCTCTCGTAACTGGACCAACTGGGACTTGGACTGAATCCTTTAACGTCGTAACTTCATTTACATCAAGCTTGCATCGGAACTACATCGCACAAAACTTCATCTTCATATTTTCCAGTGCGGAATGACACTAACACTTGTTTAGCCACCCTTAACGCTCCATTATCATTAAGCCATTGTAATTTATAATGTCAGGGATGTTTAATTATTGGCAGCCCCAATTTTTCTACCAAAATAGTGCTAGCAACATTCGTACAACTACCTTCATCAATAATTACACTACATACCTTGTTTTGCACGTGGCATCTAGTATGAAAGATGTTTTCTCACTGCACTTCTTCATCTTCTTTGACCTACTCACTTAAATCTCTTCTTACAACCAACAATTCTCCTTCAACTGCATATTCTTCCTCATCTGCATCCTCCAATGGTGGCATAGAGTCGGGCTCCGATTCATCATTGGTTTCAATCTTACCATTATCCTCGTATCACCATGACTCTATTGTTCGGGCATTAGCTTGCTATATGACTCTTGCCTTGATATTTGAAACACTTAATGTCACAATTTCGAGATGTGTAAGGGTCAGATTTACCTTGAGAACTATAACTGGTTGTTTCTTGTTTTGGCTCAATTTTGGGTTTTATAGCTAGCTTTTCTTCTATCTTTACATATTTTGGTTTCCATGGAGAAGAACCCGAACTATGTACTACACGTGTACCACCCCTCCTCTTAAGCTGTTACTCCACTTTGATGGCCATGTGCACCATGTCTTCCAACTCCACGTAATACTGTATCTTCACCTTATCATGAATTTCTCCATTTAAGCCATGTAAAAACCTTGCCATAGTAGCCTCTCGGTCTTCTTCTATATTAGCCCGAATCATACCAATCTCCATCTCCTGATAATAATCCTCCACACTCCTGTTCCCTTGTCTGAGGCTTTGTAGTTTTTGGTACAACTCCAGTTTTTGGACAAATTTTTTTTTGATGAATTTTTTTGGACTAATTTTTTTTAAACCCTATGCGGAAATCAATGGAAAGACAAAAAAAAAGGATAGACAAATCTGATTTAGAACCAAAGCTCTAATTACCAAATGACGCGAACCTCACCAACAATAACGAGACCCGTCAACAACTAAGGCACCACGACCGTTTCTACAATCAGATTTTGGATGGAAAAACCTCGACCTGTTACCTATGCAGAGGTAAGAACCTTGGTATCTTGAAGATGCCACAAACGGTGGTGAAAATTTCGTTTGATAAGTCGAATTATGAACGCCACAGAATGATTCCGATAAGTTCGAAAAGTATTCAAAGAACCAAAGAGAACTCTCAATTTTCGTGCATCAAAACTAAGCTTCGTTTTTCATTCATGTATGCCTTTAAATAGACTGATTACAATACCATTAGAATTTAAAAAAACTAAAAGAAAAAGGAAAGTTTACCAAATATCTGATTACACCCTTAAAACAAATCAATCAGCCCTAATTAATAAAGGATAGTATTTATTAAATCAATCAGTCCTAACAAATAAAGGAAATTATCTGATTAAATCGATCAACCCTAACAAATAAAAGGAAAGTTTATAAAAAGATACTTGGCAATGAACCAAGCTCAAAACGCGTTCAAATTCAGCCCCCAAAACATGCAGATTTGCTGCTGTAATTACCCCCAAATCATGCAGATTTGCTGCTGTAATTAGCCACCAAATCATTCATGTTTTCCCCTGCAATTAGTCCCCAAATCATGTAGATTTGTTGTAGATTTGTTGCAGATTTGCTGCTGCAATTAGCCCCCAAATCATGCAGATTTGCTACGACAATTAGGTTGGGTTCGTATCACATTGATGCTTTTTTTTGTTGAAAACGTGGGTTATGCTCAACGGGCCGTAAATTTGATAGAAACCTAATTTCTTGAATCAGCCCATTGAGTGCTTCCTTGAATTTCTTTCCTGAGCTCTCGTAACTGGACCAACTGGAACTTAGACTGGATCTTTTAACGTTATCACTTCATTTGCATCAGAGAACTCGGGGTTACACAAACATACTCTAGGCCTCTCGAATCACGAAAGCTTGCTAAGTTTGTCCGTTTGACTAAAAAGTCAAAGATAGACCAATAAGAAGCAAACTTTCGTCTGTGGGAAACAACAACGAATAACCCAGACGTATTCTCATCCCTTGAAGCTTTGGGGAGAGCTTGGGATCACACGAACACCCTCTAGGCCTCTTGCACCCCGAAAACTTGCTAAGTTTGTCCGTTTGACTAAAAGGCCAAAGATAGACCAAAAGGAAGCAAACTTCCGTCTAAGAGAATCAACAGCGAATAACCAAGACATATTCTCATCCCTTGAAGCTTTGGGGAGAGCTTGGGGTCATACAAATATCCTCTAGGCCACTCGAATCATAAAAACTTGCAACGTTTGTCCGTTTGACGAAAAAGTCAAAGATAGGCTAAAAGGAACTAAACATTCGTCTAAGAGAAACAACAATGAGTAACCAAGGATTATTACCATACCCTTGAAGCTTTGGGGAGAACTGGGGTCACACAAACCTCCTCTATGCCTCTCGAATCGTGAAAACTTGCTAAGTTTGTCCATTTGACCAAAAAGTCAAGGATAAGCGAAAAGGAACCAAACTTTCAAGTAAGAGAATTAACAAAAAAATAACCAAGACATATTGCCATCCCTCCAAGCTTTGGGGAGATCTTGTGTTCACACAAACATCCTCTAGGCCTCTCGAATCAAGAAAGCTTACTAAGTTTGTTCGTTTGACTAACAAGTCAATGATAGACCAAAAGGAAGTAAACTTTCGTCTATGAGAAACAACAACGAATAACCAAGACATATTCTCATCCCTTGAAACTTTGGGAAGAGATTGGGGTCACACAAACATTCTCTAGGCCTCTCGAATCGCAAAAACTCAGTAAGTTTGTCCGTTTGACCGAAAAGTCCAAGAGAGACCAAAAGGAAGCAAACTTTCATCTATGATAAACAATAACGAATAACCAAGACATATTCTCATCCCTTGAAGGTTTGGGGAGTGCATGGGGTCACACACACATCCTCTAGGCCTATTGAATCACAAAAACTCACTAAGTTTGTCCGTTTGACCAAAAAGTCAAAGATAGACCAAAAGGAACCAAACTTTTGCCTAAGAGAAAGAACAACAAATAACTAAGAAGAGAAACAACAATGAATAACCATGACATATTCATATTCTTTGAAGCTTTGGAGAGATGTTGGGGTCACACAAACATCCATTGGGCCTCACGAATCACAATAACTTGCTAAGTTTGTCCGTTTGACTAAAAAGTCAAAGATAGACCAAAAAGGAAGCAAACTTTCGTCTAAGAGAAACAACCACGAATAATCAAGACACATTCTTATCCTTTGAAGCTTTGGGGAGAGTTTTGGGTCACACAAACATCCTCTAGGCCTCTCGAATCATGAAAACTGGCTCAGTTTGTTTGTTTGACCAAAAAGCCAAAGATAGACTAAAAGAAAGCAAACTTTCCTCTATGAGAAACAACAACGAATAACCAAGACATACTGTCATCCCTTAAAGCTTTGGGGAGATCTTGGGGTCACACAAACATTCTATAGGCCTCTCTCGAATTACGAAAGCTTGGTAAGTTTGTCCGTTTCATCAAAAAGTCCAAGATAAACTAAAAGGAAGCAAGCTTTCATCCAAGAGAAATAACAACAAATAACCAAGACATATTGCCATCCCTTGAAGCTTTGGGGAGAGCTTGGAGTCACACAAACATTCTCTAGACCTTTCGAAATGCGAAAACCCACTAAGTTTGTCCGTTTGACCAAAAACTCAAAGATAGGAGAACAAGAACCAACTTTCGTCTAAGAGAAACAACAACAAATTACCAAGACATATCTCATCCCTTGCAGCTTTGGGGAGAGTTTGGGGTCATACAAATATCCTCTAGGCCTCTCAAACACAGAAACTTGCTACGTTTGTTCGTTTGAGCAAAAAGTCAAAGATAGATGAAAAGGAACTAAACTTTCATCTATAAGAAACAACAACGAATAACCTAGACATATTGTCATCCCTTGAAGCTTTGGGGAGAGCTTGGGGTCACACAAACATCCTCTGGGCTTCTCGAATCACGAAAGCTTGCTAAGTTTGTTCATTTCATCAAAAAGTCAAAGATAAACTAAAAGGAAGCAAACTTTCGTCTATGAGAATCAACAACGAATAACCAAGACATTTTCTCATCCCTTAAAGCTTTGGGGTGAGTTTGAGGTCACACAAACATCATCTAGGCCTCTTGAATCCTAAAAACTTGCTAAGTTTGTCCGTTTGACCAAAAATGACCCAAAAACCCGAAATAGACCAAAAGGAACCAAGCGTTCAAATCCAAGAGAAAACAACAACAAATAACCAAGAACGTATTGTTATCCCTTGAAGCTTGGGGAGAGCTTGGAGTCACACAAACATTCTCTTAGACCTTTCGAATGCGAAAACCCAATTAAGTTTGTCCGTTTGACTAAAATGTCAAAGATAGAACAACAGGAACTTAAACTTTCGTCTAAGAGAAAACAACAACAAATTACCAAGACATATTCTCATCCCATGCAGCTTTGGGGTCACACAAATATCCTTTAGGCCCTCTCAAATCAAGACGTATTCTCATTCCTTGAAGCTTTTGGGAGAGCTGGGGTTCATACAAACATGCTCTAGGCCTCTCGAATCACGAAAACATACTAATTTGTCTGTTTGACTTAAAGTCAAACTAGACCAAAAGAAAGCAAACTTCAGTCTAAGAGAAACAACAACGAATAACCTAGACATATTCTCTCCCTTAAAGCTTTGGGGAGAGGTTGGGATCCCAAAACGTTCTCTGGGCCCTTGAATGACGAAAGCTTGCTAAGTTTGTCTATTTGACCAAAAAGTCAGAGATAGACTAAAAGGAACCAAACTTTTGTCCAAGAGAAACGGACAACTTCTAAACAACAATATTCTCATCCTCTCGAATCATGAAAACTTCCTAAGGTTTGTTCGTTTGACCAAAAAGTCAAATATAGACTAAAAGGAAGCAAACTTTCGTCTAAGAAAAACAATAACAAATGACCAAGAATATTCTCATCCATTGAAGCTTTTAGGAGAGGTTGGGTCACACAAATCCTCTAGGCCTCTAGAATCATGGAACATACCAAGTTTGTCCGATTGACCAAAAGTAAAGATTGGACAAAAGGAAGCAAACTTTCGTGCAAGAGAAACAACAACGAATAACTAAGACGTATTCCTCACCTTTTGAAGCTTTGGGGAGAGCTTGGGGCAACACAAACATCCTCTAGGGCCACTTGAATCATGAAAAGTTCCTAAGTTTGTCTATTTGACCAAAAAGTCAAGATATGCCAAAAGGACCTAAAACTTTCATCCAAGAAAAACAACAGTGAAGTTTTGGGCCCACACAACCATCCTCTAACCCCCTTGAATCTTGAAAGTTTGCTAAGTTTTGTCAGTTTGGCCAAAAAGTTTAAGAAAGACAAGAGGAAGCAAACTTTCATCTAAGAGAAACAACATCGAATAACCAAGACATATTCTCATCCTTTTAAGCTTTGGGGAGAGCTTTGGGTCATACAAACCGTCTAGGCCGCTCAAATCACGTAAACTCGCTAAGTTCATTCTGTTTGACTATAAAGCCAAAGCTAGACCAAAAGGAAGAAACTTTCTTCTAAGAGAAACAACAGCAAAGCTTGGGGTCACACAAACATCCTCTGGCCCTCTCAAACCTCGAAAGCTTGCTAAGCTTGTCCGTTTGACCAAAAAGCCAAAGATAGACCAAAGGAAGCAAACTTTCATTTATAAGAAACAACAACGAATAACCAAGACATATTCTCATCCCTTGAAGCTTTGGGGAGAGCTTGGGGTTACACAAACATCCTTTAAGCCCATTGAATCCCGAAAGCTCTCTAAGTTTGTTTTGTTTACTAAAAAGTCAAAGATAGACCAAAAGAAGCCAAACTTTCTTCTAAGAGAAACATCAACGAATAACCAAGACATATTCTTATCCCTTGAAGCTTTAGGGAGAGCTGGGGTCAACACAAACATTCCTCTAGGCCTATTGAATCACGAAAACTCGCTATGTTTGCCCATTTGAGCCAAAAAGTTAAAGATAGAAAAAAGGAACCAAACTTTCACATAAGAGAAACAACAACGAATTACCAAGACATATTCCCATCCCATGAGCTTTGGGGAGAGCATGGGTCACACAAACATTCTTAGGCCTCTTGAGTCGCAAAAGTGGCAACATTTGTCTGTTTTGACCAAAAAGTCAAAGATAAACTAAAAGGAACAAAACATTCATTTAAGAGAAACAAGAAGGAATTACCATGACATATTCTCATCCCATTAAGCTTTGGAAGAGCTTGGGGTCAGGCAACATCCTCTAGGCCTCTTGAACCACGAAAAGTCATAACCCTTTATGTTTGACCAAAAAGTCAAAGATAGGCTAAAGGAACCAAACTTTCGTCTAAGAGGCCTAGAGAATATATGCTCAACTCCTGAAGCTTTGGGGAGAGGTTTGGGTCACACAAACATGCTCTAAGCCCATTGAACCCCGAAAACTCACTAAGCTTGTTGTTTGACTAAAAAGTCAAAGATAGGCCAAAGGAAGCAAAATGTCATCTAAGAGAAACAACAACGAATAACCAAGATCTATTCTCATCCCTTGAAGCTTTGGGGAGAGCTTGGGTCTAACAAACATCCTCTAGGCCTCTTGAATTATGAAAACTTGCTAAGTTTTTCCGTTTGAACATAAGCGAAAGATGGACCCAAAGGAACTAAACTTTCAGCATAGAGAAACAACAACAAATAACTAAGATATATTCTCCCACAAACATCTTCTAGGCCTCTCGAATCATGAAAACTTGCTAAGTCTGCCTGTTTAAATAAAAAGTCAAAGATAGGTCAAAAGGAAGCAAAAAATGTCATCTACGAGAAACAACAACGAATAACTAAGATATATTCTCATCCCTTGAAGCTTTGGGGGAGCTTGTGGTCACACAAACATCATCTATGTCTCTCAAATCCGAAAACTTGATAAGTTTATCCGTTTGACCAAAAAGTCAAAGATAGACTAAAAGGAGCAAACTTTCGTCTATGAGAAACAATAGCAAATAACCAAGACTTATTCTCATCCCTTGAACCTTTGGGGAGAGCTTGGGATCTACAAACGTCCTCTAAGCCTCTCAAATTATGAAAACTCGCTAATTTGTCCGTTTGACCAAAAAGTCAAAAATAAACCAAAAGGAACTAAACTTTTTATTAACAGAAACAACAACGAATAACCGAGACATATTGTCATCCCTTGAAGCTTTGGGGAGAGTTTGAGGTCACCAAACGTCCTCTAGGCTCTAAATCGTGGAAACTTGTTAAGTTTTGTTCATTTGAACATAAATGTCAAATGTAGACATAAGGAACCAAACTTTTGTCTAAGAGAAACGATGACGAATTACCAAGATATATTCTCATCCTTGACAGTTTGGGGAGGGCTTGGGGTCACACAAAATCCTCTAGGCCTCTCAAATCACAGCAACTTGCTATGTTTGTCTGTTTGACCAAAAAGTATAAGAATAGACCAAAAGAACCAAACTTTCATCAAAGAGAAACAACAATGACTTACCAAAGACATATTGTCAGCTCAGAAGCTTTGGGGAGAGCTTGGGTCACACAAACATCCTCTAGGCCCATTGAATCAAAAAAGTCATTACATTTGTCCGTTTGACCAAACAGTGAAAGATAGATCATAAGGAAGCAAACTTCTCCTCTATGAGAAACAACAACAAATAACCAGATATATTTCATCCCTTGAAGCTTTGGGGTAACTTGGGGTCCCACAAACGTCATCTAGGCCTTTCAAATGATGAAAAGTTGCTACAATATGACCGTCTGACCAAAAACTCAAAGATAGACCAAAAGGAACTAAGCTTTCATCAAAGAGAAATAACAACGAATAACCAAGACATATCTTATCTCTCAAAGCTTTTGGGAGAGCTTGGGGTCACATAAACATCCTCTAAGGCCTCTCGAATCATGAAAAGTTGCTACATTTGTCCATTTGAGTAAAAAGTCAAAGATAGACCAAAAGGAAGCAAACTTTCATCTATGAGAAATAACAACAAATAACCAAGACATATTCTCATCCCTTAAAGCTTTGGGGAGAGCTTGGGGTCACACAAACAAGCACTGGGCCTCTCGAATCATGAAAACTCACTAGTTTGTCAGTTTGACCATAAAGTCAAAGTTAGACCAAGGAAGCAAAGTTTCATCTAAGAGAAACCACTGTGAATAACCAAGACATATTCCTAAGTGAGATGGGAATATGTCTTGGTAATTCGTTGTTATTTCTCTTAAGTGAAAGTTTAGTTCCTTTTGGTCTATCTTTGACTTTTGGTCAAACGGCAAACATAGCGAGTTTTCGTGATTCAATAGGCCTAGAGATGTTTATGACCCCAAGCTCTCCAAAGCTTCAAGGGAGTGAATATGTCTTGGTTATTCGTTGTTGTTTCTCTTAGAAGAAAGTTTCTTCTTTTTGTCTATCTTTGACTTTTTAGTCAAACAGACAAACTTAGCAAGTTTTCGGGATTCAAGAGGCCTAGAAGATATTGTGTCGACCCCAAGCTTCTCCAAAGCTTTTAGGGATGGAATATGTCTTGGTTATTCGTTGTTGTTTCTCTAGAAGAAAGTTTCTTCCTTTTGGTCTATGTTTGACTTTTTGGTCAAACAGACAAACTTAGCAAGTTTTGGATTCGAGAGGCCTAGAGGATTTTTGTGTACCCAAGTTCCCCCAAAGCTTCAAGGGATGAGAAATATGTCATGGTTATTCGTTATTGTTTTGTTAGACGAAAGTTTGCCTCCTTTTGGTCTCTCTTTGACTTTTAGTCAAACGGACAAAACATAGCAAGTTTTCATGATTCGAGAGGCCTAAGGTGGTTTGGGTGACCCAAGCTCTCCCCAAAGCTTCATGGGATGAGAATATGCCTTGGTTATTTGTTGTTTTAGCTTAGACGAAAGTTTGGTTCCTTTTAACTATCTTTGACTTTTTGGTCAAATGGTAAACTTAACACGTTTCCAGAATCGAGAGGCTTAGAGGATATTTTGTGACCCCAAGCTCTCCCTAGAGCTTCAGGGATGAGAATATGTCTAGTTATGTGTTGTTGATTCTCGTAGACGAACTTGTTCCTTTGGTCTATCTTTCACTTTTTGGTCAAACGGACAAACTTAGCAAGCTTTCGTGATCATAGGCCTAGAGGATGTTTGTGTGACCCCAAGCTGTCTCTAAAGCTTCAAGGGGTGAGAATATGTCTTGTTATTGTTGTTATTTCTCTAGATGAAATTTAGTTCCTTTTGGTCTTATCTTTGACTTTTTGTCAAACGGACAAACTTACAGTTTTTCAGATTCAAGAAGCCTAGAGGATTTTCGTTTGACCCCAAGCTCTCCCAAAGCTTCATGAGAGAAGAATATGCTTGGTTATTTGTTGTTGTTTCTCTAGATGAAAGTTTTGCTTCTTTTGGTCTATCTTTGACTTTTTGGCCAAACGGACAAACTTTGCAAGTTTCCATGATTCGAGAGGCCTAAGAGGATTTTGTGTGACCCCAAGCTCTCCCAAATCTTCAAAGGATGAGAATATGTCTTGTTTATTCGTTGTTGTTTCTTAGGAGAAATTTGCTTCCTTTTATCTATCTTTGACTTTTTGTAACGAACAACTTACAATTTTTCGGATTGAGAGGCCTAGAGGATTTGTTGTGACCCCTAAGCTCTCCAAGCTCAAGGATAGAAATGTCTTGGTTATTCTTGTTTTTCCTGACGAAAGTTGTTCCTTTTGTCTTTCTTTGACTTTTTTGTCAAACGGACAAACTTACAAGTTTTTCAGATTCGGGGCCTAGAGGATGTTTGTGACCCAAGCTCTCCCAAAGCTTCAGGGATGAAAAATATGTCTTGTTATTTTTGTTGTTTCTCAAGAGAAGTTTGCTTCCTTTTAGTCTATCTTTGACTTTTTGAAACGGACAACTTGAAGTTTTTCTAATTCGAGAGCTAAGGATGTTTGGTGCACCCAAGCTCTTCCCAAAGCTTAAAGGATGAGAATGTCTTGGTTTTTCACTTTGTTTTTGTCTATCTTTCACTTTTTGGTCAAACGAAAACTTAGTAGTTTTCGGGATTCGAGAGGCTAGAGGTGTTGTGTGACCCAAGCTCCCCAAACTTCAAGGATGAGATATGTTTGGTTATTCGTTTTGTTTCTCTTAGACGAAAGCTTCTTTTTGGTCTATCTTGACTTTTTGGTCAAACGGAACAAATTAACAAGTTTCTGTTTCGAGAGGCTTAGAGGATGTTTGTTGACCCAAGTCTCCCAAAGCTTAGAGATGAGAAAATGTCTTGGTTATTTGTTGTTTTTTTCTAGAAGAAAGTTTGTTCCTTTGTCTATCTTTGACTTTTTGCAAACGGACAAACTTGAAGTTTCGTGATTCGAGAGGCCTAGAGGTTGTTTGTGGACCCCAAGCTCTCCCCAAAGCTTCAAGGGATGAGAATATGTCTTGGTTTTTCATTGTTGTTCTCTTGACAAAAGTTTGGTTCCTTTTGGTCAATCTTTGACTTTTTGGTCAAATGGAACAAACTTAGCAAGTTTTCAGGATTCGAGAGGCCTAGAGGATATTTGTGACCCAAGTCCCCCAAAGCTTCAAGGGATGAGAAATATGTCTTGGTTATCTTGTTTGTTTCTCTAGACGAAAGTTTGCTTCCTTTGGTCTATCTTTGACTTTTTTGCAAACGGACAAACTTGTAAGTTTCAGTGATTCGAGAGGCCTAGAGAGTTGTTTGTGCCAAGCTCTCCCCAAAGCTTCAAGGGATGAGAATATGTCTTGGTTATTTGTTGTTGTTTCTCAAAACGAAAGTTTGTTCCTTTTAGGTCTATCTTTGACTTTTTGGTCAAAGAAAAAACTTAGCAAGTTTTCGATTCGAGAGGCCTAGAGGATTTGTGTGACCCCAAGCTCCCCCAAAGCTTCAGGGGATGAATATGTCTTGGTTATTCGTTGTTTGTTTCTCTTAGACGAAAGTTTGTTCCTTTTGGTCTATCTTTGACTTTTTGTCAAACGACAAACTTGTAAGTTTTTCGTATTCGAGAGGAGAGAAGTTTGTGTGACCCAAGCTCTCCTCCAAAGTTCAAGAGATGAGAAATATTCTTGGTTATTCGTTTTGTTTTCTATAAACGAAGTTTGCTTCCTTTTGGTTTATCTTTGACTTTTTGCAAGGACAACTTAGCAAGTTTTGGATCGAGAGCCTAGGGTGTTTGTGATCCCAAGCTCTCCCCAAAGCTTTCAAGGATGAGAATATGTCTTGGTTATTTGTTTTGTTTCTCTAGACGAAAGTTTGCTTTTTTTAGTCTATCTTTTATTGCAAACGACAAACTACAGTTTTTCGGGATTTGAGAGGCCAGAGATGTTTGTGTGACTCCAAGCTATCCCCAAAACTCAAGATAAGCTAGTATTCACTTAAACGAGAAGCAGTTTTAACTTTAGCAAGTTTTGGTCGATTCGAGAGCCCTAGAGAGATGTTTGGTATCACCCAAGCTCTCCCAAAGCTTCAAGGATGAGAATATGTCTTGGTTATTTGTTGATTGTTTCTCTAGATGAAAGTTTGCTTCCTTTTAGTCTATCTTGATTTTGGTTTAAACGGATAAACTTAAGTTTTCGGGATTTCGAGAGGGCCAGAGGATGTTTGTGTGACCCAAAGTCTCCCAAAGCTCCAAGGGATGAAATATGTCTTGGTTATTTCGTTGTTTGTTTCTCTTAGAGAAAATTTGGTTCCTTTTGGTCTATCTTTGACTTTTTAGTTAAACAGACAAACTTAAGAAGTTTTTGATTCAAGAGGCCTAGAGGATTTGTGTGACCCCAAGCCTCTCCCCAAACCTTCAAGGATGAGAATATGTCTTGGTTATTCGTGTTTGTTTCTTGAGACGAAATTTGCTTCCTTTTTGGTCTATCTTGACTTTTTGTCAAACGGACCAAACTATCGAGTTTTTCGAATCGTTTAGATAGACCTAGAGGATGTTTGTGTGGACCCAAAGCTCCCTAAGCTTCAGGAGAATGAGAATATGTCTTAGGTTATTCGTTGTTGTTTCTCTTAGACGAAAGTTTGCTTCCTTTTTGTCTATTCTTTACTTTTTAGTCAAACGAGACAAACTTAGTAAGTTTTCAGGATTTCAGAGGCTAGAGATGTTTTGTGTGACCCAAGCATCTCCCAAACAGCTTCAGGGATGAGAATATGTTTGGTTATTGTTGTTGTTTTCTCTAGACGAAAATTTGTTCCTTTGTCTATCTGTGACTTTTTTGGTCAAACGAACAAACTTAGCGAGTTTTCAGATTCGAGAGGCCTAGAGGATGTTTGGTGTGACCCAAGCTCCCCAAAGCTTCAAGGGATGTGAATATGTCTTGGTTATTCATTGTTGTTTCTCTTACATGCTTTTTGTCTATCTTTGACTTTTTAGTCAAACATACAAACTGTAGTATGTTTTCTGATTCGAGGAGGCATAGAGATATTTGTTACCCCAAGCTTCCCAAAGCTTCAAGGGTAGAATATGTCTTGGTTATTCGTGTTTGTTCTCTTAACGAAAAGTTTGGTTCCTTTTTATTCTATTTTCTCTTTTTTGGCAATCGGACAAAGCTTAGCAAGTTTTGGTCAATTCGACGGCCAGAGAGATTTTTGTGACCCAAGCTCTCCCAAAGTTCAAGGGATGAGACTAAGTCTTTGTTTATCGTTGTTGTTTTTCTTTATACGATAATTTTTACGTTCCTTTTGAGCCTATCTCTTGACTTTTTTATCAATATGGATAAACTTGCTAAGTTTTTTCGGATTCTAGTTGGCCTAAATATTTGTATGGGACCCTCAAGCTTCTCCCAAAGCTTCAAGGCTGATGAATTTATGTCTAGTTATCGTTTGGTTCTTTTTGCAGACGGAAGTTTACGTTCCTTTTGGTTCTAATCTTCGCTTTTTTATCAAACGAAAACTAGCAAGTTTACGGAGATGCAAATTGGCCTAGAGGTTTTTCGTGTGATCCTCAAGCTCTCCTCTAAAGCTTTCAAGGGAGAGAAACATACGTCTTGGTTTTTGCTTGTTGTTTCTCTACGATATGAAAGTTTGCTTTTATTTGGTCTATCTTTGTCTCTTTTGGTCAAAGAGAAAATAGTAAGCGTTTGTGATTCGAGAGGCTCTAAGAGATGTTTGTGTAGACCCTAGCTCTCCAAATCTTCATGGGATGATAATATGATTTGGTTATGCTTTGTTGCTTTCTCGTAGACGAAACTTTAGTTCTTTTAGTCTATCTTTGACTTTTTGGTCCAAACGAACAAACTTTGCGAGTTTTCCGTGCTTTAAATAGGCCTACAGGATGTCTGTCTGACCCCAAGTTCCTCT
>NSJW01000339.1:0-114813 GCA_019955255.1 Castanospermum australe | reverse complement strand
AATCGCACCATCACTATTCTAGGGCATCACAAAAACTAGAAAGCATGAATTCAGTGCAAACGGGGCACCATTCATTATCAGTACAATCACAAGCAACGTGTCATTAACAGATACAAAATCTGGATAATCAACCACACAATTCAGCATAAACATCATCAACCACATCATCAATACATCAATACACAAAACTGAATGTCTTCCCTAGGATGTTATGGCATCAGGATATTAAATGCACAATACTATCACCAATTCCATGGAAAGAAGTACCAGAATGCACATCTATCTTTTCCTATTTGTTTTCAAGAAAAGCCTCCGAGAATAACGGGGTCCACTTGCTAGGAAGACTCAAGGGTTCTATATGAATGCAGGATTCCGATTTGTTTAGGTCAACTACGAAATTCAGTAATTCTTTGTCCAGTGACGGAATGTTCTTGAACCTCAATTCTGGGTGGTTGATTGCTTTTAAATTGTTGAATTTCATTTTATCTCTTGCTTTTAATTTCAATCGTATTCAAACCCTCCCCTTTGTTTATGTCTTGTTTTCAATTGAGTGATTTAGTCTTATGCAAAAATCCTTGAGAGACAATCCAAGTTTGTCCTATATTCAAATTTCTTTATAAGCCTGGTTAATTTGAGTGAGTTCGACAGTTTACGTCACATGTCATATATGCTCTTAGGCTTATCTTTACCAAGAAATCCCTCTCCAATCCATCAATCAATAAGATAATTAACTCTAACTTTATAATCTTCTGGGTACAGTGCACAATATAAGAAGCAACTTTTGTGAGTTTCATTGGGCAGTCTATCATAGCTAAACTTAAGATTAGGAAAGACTCTCTCCTCCAAATCTGAAGCTATCCAAGGAGAATTCCCTAAATCACTTTTGGCTTGCCTCCATGTTTCAACGCTATTCACTCCAGCCATGGCACTTCCCACTATAATAAGTGCTAGTGGTAATCCTTTGCATTCTTTATCCAACTCCCATGCTAGATTTCGAATTTCTCCGTGACACTTTAAAGTGTTTTCACCTACTTTGGTACAAAACAAATCAAATGCTTCTTTCACTGGTAAACATTCCACTTTGAATTTTTTCTGAGCATGCATTTTAGCACACACATCCTCAGACCGTATCGTGAACAATACTTTTGATTGATACATCAATACAAATTTCTATCTCCCACCATTTCTAGCTCCACTTTTCCCCATAGATTGTCTAACATCAATACAAATTTCTTTTGTTTCAAGACTTGATAAATCTTTGCCACCCTTTGATCTTTGCTACTCTTATTCCAAATATCATCATTGATCTCTAACCTGTTTCGAATATCATCCATAATTTTATTGATATCACAACCTCTAAAAACCACCACCCACAGCACCACAGAGAATTCGTGGATCCTCTTTCCAAATTCATTGTTAATTCTCTTCAGAAGGGTTGTTTACCCAGCCGCACTCATACCATATATACCAATGATGCCCACATTTTCATCTTCAATACTAGCAACAAATCCAAGCCTATAGTCTCAACAACAGGCATCTCATCCACTATCTTAAGTGGTAGCTTGTAAGCAATATTAACATCCTTGTCAAAACGTTACCCCAAGGCCAATAGTTCATCCACATAACTGAGCATCTTAACAACTTTCTTTCCTAACTTGTAGCTTAACACAGTTAAGGGCAACAACGACTTAGACATTTATTTTGAATTTCTTGAGAACCTTGAATATTTATATCCTTCATTTCCATTAAGCAGTACATATAGTCTTGATTAACATATATCAATTCAAATTGTTTTGTAGTTTTCTTTTGTTTTCTTGTTAACTCTGTTAACTTTATCTATAACCTCGACTTTAATACAAGTTTTTGATGTTTATGAAATAGGCAAATAATAGAAAGACTTCAGGTGTTGGTGGTGGGGATGAAAAATCCATCCATGGATATGAACAAATCGAAAGGTGTTTTAGATGTTCGACCGTAACGAAAGATGAATCAAAAGAATTTAATTTTACAATGTTTTAATTTCAAATTTTCAAAGGTCTTTGTATGTCATTGCCCCCATAATGTTTAACTAAGATATTTTACTTAACAAATTTATTTTTTTTTATCACTTTTAAGGTTCTATCTATTACATTTTTATCGAATTGATATTCCTACAATAACAAATGTTCATCAATCAATCCAATAAATAAATTGTCCAAGGAACAAAAAAGAAACAATTAACAAAAACAAGTGAGGGGAGTTTTATTTAAAATAGAATAATTTTATATTCTTCTAATACATCCTCTTAATTATTAAATGAAATAAGTTTTGAATACTTTTTATGTTTTCAAAATATTAAATGTTTGACTTTTTTATTTAATACTTACTTTATTAAGTATTAGAATAATTATTTTAGGAGGGTCTAACAAAACTCTTAAAATAATAAATGGATTCAAATTTTCTGTTTCCTTTTCTTATCTCCTAATTAGGTGTTGACACTCAACAATTAAATGCATCTCTTGTAATTAATAATTAATAATTTTCTTTTAAATTGAAATATTTTCTTACTGAATTATCAGCATTTAATTAAAAAACAGAATTAAGACATAGAAAGGGGATAAAAAATTTAAATTCATAATAAAGACTAATTTAATACCATTGAAATTAATTATTATAATAAACCAAAACACGTGTAGCAAAATTAATATCTTTGTTGGCTCATAATAGTAAAGTCTGATGTTAAGAGAGATAATGATTTTTTCATAGCTACCAATAATATTACTTTTATACGTATCTACTATGTTGATAATTTTTTGTCACTATTTATTATTTTTTTTGTTTCAATTTTTTATCACTATTTAAAAGTTGTATTTTTTGGTAAAGAAAAAGAAGATATAAAATAGTTAAAATGCATTAAGACATCGAAAATATCTTACTTATGGGATATATATAGGATATCAACCACAAGACTAAAGGCGGCTCAAATATGTTAGGGGTCTAAAGTTAAATGTTAATACCAGGTTTTTAATTTATTTTTTTATTGATTATTATAAATTCATTAGGTGCTCCTTTTTAAGATGTAAAATATTATATAACCAAAATTTTTTTGTCAGAATTTTTGACAGAGTGATTTTATATGTTTGTTAACTCTTGAATAGATGAGTGATTCCTCTTACTTAATTCCATCCAACAACCTTATTTAATTTTACCTAAATTCTGTTAAAAATTCTAACTATTTTTTTTGATTGTGTAGCATTATTCTTTTGAGATTATACTATAGCTTCATTTCTTTCATTTTTTTGAGTTTTGAATAACCATATTCATATTTTTTAGTTGACATATTTAACATATAATGAATAGTAAAAACTAATGTATAACTATGAACTATAAATTAAAATTTAAAAATAATATAAATTTAAACAATAGAAGGTTAGAACAATAGAATTTGAGTATAGAAGTTGATGTCAGTAGAACCACAACTACTTCTCATTTTATAGGAGTGTTTAGTAGTTTCAATGAAATATTTTTGTTTCAATGCTTCTCAATAAAAAAGGTAGAATGATTTGAATGTGAGGGAAAAAAGTGAGAGATAGAAAAAAAGAATATGCAATTCAACAGTTTTGTTGTTGGCAAATAAGAGTGAAAAGAAAAAACAAATGCTTGATTTTATGAAGAAAAAATTTGAACATTGGCCTCTCTTTTTGATAATCAACTTTAGCCTTTCTCATTAAACAATTAGGAAGAGAAAAAATAGGAATGGTGGAGAAGTAATAATGTATAGTTGACTATTAATTTAAATGAGAGAGAATGAAATTTATTAAGTATTAAATTAGAAAAATTGAAAGTCTAACATATATATATATATATATATATATATATATATATAATTTGGGGCCTAAAAATTTTGGAGGCCTCAAGCATGGGCTTTAGTGGCCTTATGCTTGAGCCAACCATGCACAAGACATCGAAAATAAATAGAATTTTTTAGTTAAAACATAAAAGAAGAGCAGGCATTTAGCTAGCTAGATTTTGCATGCTTCAAATTTAATACGAAAAGAAATGAGCAAATAATTGGATGCATGATATTGGCAAGGTTTTGTGGAAGTTATTACCTTTTGAAGATGTTGAAAATCTTGCAGCCAACCATTCACTTGATTGGTCCTTTGCTTGACTCCCATGCCCTCAACGTCAGCAATTCTTCTCTGCACATCAATGCCCAGGTTTTGAAGACGATCCCATTTTCTTTGGAGTGACTCTAGATTCTCCTCCAGCTTATAAACATAGGCACCATGCACTTTGGCGCAACTGAACAAACGAGTAGCAGCATTCCAGATTATTCCGGTCAACTGATCCATTGCTTTGATCTTCTTCTCAAACAATGTTAACACTTGCATTATTTTTTTTTTTCAAAATGCAAAAAAAAAAAAAAGAAGAAAAAAACTCAAAGTTAGAGTCTTCGCTTCTTGCTCATTAAAAAAATGAAAACGTTTTTTTTATATATAGAGGTGTCCGTGAGTTTGATTAGGTTAGGTTTGTGACATTTTTACACTTAACCCGTTTATCAAAGAAATGGATTGAGTTAGGTTAGATTAGAGAATATTTTTTTTCCAGAACCCAAACTAACCTAACCCGCACATGAGTGGGTTAGGTTAGGTTGAACTCATGAGTCTGATATATATTAAAAAAATTTATTTATTAAAATAAATGCCTAAATCAATACAAATTAAAAAATTCATCACACATTATAATAAATATTTTGATAAGTTTCAACAAAAGATGAAATACTAAGTTTTAAATAAACTAAAAATCAAATATGATAAGTCACAAGTCATAAACACAATCTAACAAAGTCTTAATCTTAAATATAAGAAGTAATAATACAAGTATCAAAAGTTAAATATAACAAGTCACATAAGATTTGAGATATAGAAAAAGACGAAACATTAGATTTAGTATGTTAAATATTAAAAATAACATAATTTTTTATTTAAAAAAAAGATGAGTTCGGTTGAGTTAATTGGGTTGGAATTTTTCTAACCCACGACCCAACCTATCGTCATCGAGTTGATAATTTTTAAATCCAACTTAACATGTGAACCTGATTTAACCCGTCAAGTATGAGTTAGGTTTGGTTAAAAACCATAAGTTCATGAATTGGCTTAACCCAATGCACACCTTTTTATATAGTGCTTACCCCCGATGAAACTTTGCTGTAGGAACTCACAAGTTGTGTTTGATGTGTTATGTTTTGATTATAGTTTTCATGCCTACAACGCTATTTATTGATAGGACTTGCGTAACGATTCCTTTCCGCAGTTTTGAAAGAATATTGCTCATGCCTTCTTTGCTTTATCTTTTTCTTTTCGAAAAGGCTTTAGTTATTCTAGCTTGTGCTTTTTGGATTGGTTACATATTATTCTAACGAAAAAGAATAAAGCCAAATTATACTTAACGTAGGAATAAGTATTAGTTCTATGCAAGAATCTCTTATGAACATGGCCTTTGTGTAAACAGTAATTGAATGACATTTAGCGGAGAAATTCTTATATTCTCATAGAACAAGTACTTTTTCTTATCCTATAGTATTCGTTGTTAGACAAGTGTATAAAAATAATATTAAACATTACATCATATAATTAGTTTGTCTTATTCTATTTTTATAGATTAAGAAAAAATACTTATTTCAGGAGATAATATAAGAATTTCTTCATTTAGTGGGAGAGTGGGGACCTCAAAACAAGTGAGGACAATATAATTAAAAATATTATTCATAAATAAATCAAGATAATACTTATGCATTTTTATGATCATTGTAATAATTTTTCACAACATACGAAAAAGATTTATAGTATTTATTATTTAAATAAAATAATAAGAATTTAAAATTATAAATAAATTCAAAAGAGCATTAGGCTTTCATGTATATCTTATTGAATATTAATGGTAAGAGTAATTTTTTTTTCAGTCCTTCAAAGATATAAGTGTCATTATTCTGGTCTTTTAAAAAATTTTGATATCAATTTATTCTTAAATCTTGAAAAGTGATATTATTTTGGTCCTTCAAATTAAAAAATTGAAATCAATTTAGACCTTTAATTATCAAAAAATATTATCAATTTTATCTCTCAATAATACAAAATTAATATCAATTTAATCTCTCAATCATAGAAATTATATTAATTTGTCCTTTTCCATACAAAGAAGGACAATTTTGATGTCACATTTATGATTCAGGGACTAAATTAATGTTAAAATTCTTTGAAAAATCAAAGTAATGACACTTATATATTTAGAGGAGTAAAAAGAGGTTTACTCTAATGGTTAATGAGGGCATAGGTTAAGAGTTTTTTTACTCTAATGGTTTATAAAACTAGACGTAGACCCGCGCATTGCGCGAGTGCCCTCTCATACGGCCATCAAAGGTTCTTTCTCGTGGCATCAACTTCTTTGGCACCTAATGCACTTCCATGTACAATGTAGGAGTTAGCCTTGTTAGAAGAACCATACACAGTGGTTGTCGTGGCCTGTGAAATGGATGAGTATAGAAAAAGACTAACCAACATCAGCACTGGATAAAATTGATATATGCATAGTTTACTACTTTAATTTCACATCTATAACTTTCAGCTTCTCTAAGGAGTACAAATGTACAAATCAAGCCTTTTAGTAAAAGCAATCAAGTTGGTAGCATAAGTTGAAAAGAATCACATCAATTTTTAAGAGTATAATCTAGGTATATATTTGCCCTGCGAAACTAACCAACCTTGATCAGTGTGAGTTAGTCTTTGATGGCTTTTGCTTCCTTAATGGTAGCACAAATATCATCGTAGCAGTGTCACCTGTCTTTACCCAAATAACATACCACCCAAGCCCCTCAAAACAACTATCAACACTCTTAGTAAATGCCATCTTTATGTCACCATCGATGGAAATGTGATTGTCATCATAAAATGCTATTAGGATCCCCTGGTCTCCGGTGCCCAGCAAGTGAGCATGCTTCATTTGCAATTCCCTCCATTTGAAAAATATCACCCAGTATAGCATACATGCAGAAAACAAATGCCATTCGCAAAATGCCTCACAGCCAAGGCATTGCAAGTTTATGATCATAATTTAGAGGAGGAGAAAGCAAAATAATTAGTTATTTTACATGTAATGATCAACAATCTCATTGTTAGGCTTGTTAAATCTTGCAAACAAGTGCTTCCTTGCAAGGGCCAAACCAATAGCATTGGCAATACCTTGACCAAGAGAACCTGGACAAAATACGAGAATGAAGCATTACTGGGAGATAATGATTGTCCTAAGGATTATCTTGCTCAACAAATCCATATCTATGAAGCAAAGTAGCATCACCAAATGACCCATAAGTATTAAATACCTCATAGGTAAGATGGACCCGTAAGTATTAAAGTACCTTAAAAAGAAGAATAATAGGCCACTAAGTCAGAAAATTTTATCTCATATCTCACGTTTGAAAGTAGCATAGGACATAGACGCCATTGAATATTTCAAATAGAAATGGAAACCATACTTCAAAAAACTATCAAAAAGATAAATAAATATATAAACATATTCAACGCTGAGGTTCCTTTCTTTGAAATTATGCAAGACTGATCACTTGCACATAGAAGTTAATAGAAATCACATAACGTAAATGAAAATTCTTACCTCAGTTCTAGGTGCTGATATATTTTAACTATTTTCAGCATTGAAGGAACAGCCATAGAAACATAGACATAGTGAACAGCCACAAAAATTTAAAATTCTCGCATGACTGATGGTAGGTTTATTGTTGCCACAAGATGCATGAAAATCTGTTCGCAGCCTAAAGAGGAAAGATTACACAATACCATAACCACGGGCCTACATCCAAAACTAATTTCCTAGAGTTTCAAAAAACATGAAATAAAAATTGTGTACAGCCATATACTCTCGGTAAAGCTATGAAACTCATGTCTACCAAAATATTAAAAAAATCCATTAAACTTGTGAAACTTGTGGAGCAATAATACTTTAACTATATGTTATACACAATAGGTGCAGTTTAGGCTTTTATAAAATTCAAGAAGCAAGGTTGAAGACATACTTCCTCCCTTCAAAGCAAACACACATCCATCTAGTAGAATTGGGGCCAGCTCATCTTTTCAAGTCCCAAACTATCACAGAAAATTGAGGAAAAGTAATCATTTTTTATAGTTAGAAAGTGAAAGATGTCTTTGCCAATTTGAAATAGAAATAACAAAACAATAGATTAAACATGCTCCAATACTCTGGAAAGCACAACGTCTTTGTACATATCAAGGCTGAGACCCTCTATTTGATTGAGAACATGGACATTCCTCCCAACCTAAAAGCAAGAGAAGCCTACTATAATCATTTCATCATGTATAGCTGTATACAATTTCATTGTAGCGAATGGAACCTGTTTCATGCTACAGATCATATTATAAGATCACGCAACTCACAGTATGAAAGATTCACAACATTGTCGTGACAAAGGGATTGGAAATTGAAAATGTAAAAAACCGTAAGAGACGACGGCTTAGGTTTAACACCGGAAATTTTGAGTATTACTGCATAAGGAGTTACATGAGTAACGAATAATGCAAGTGGAAGGTCAAGGAGTGAGAAGGGATTCAGAATTTGTGCAAGAAGTTTAAGAAATAAGAGGTGCCAACTGTGTAAAATTGCTGATTTGGCTAAAAGTGATGGACAGAGATGATGTGGCTAATTAGAAATGTTCACATGGCTACACATGAGAGATGGTAGGTGCTGAAATGTCATCACCAGAACTTGCGCTTCAAAAATAATATATCATAAATAGGTGGAGAAGACAATCAGATCACTTTTTTTTCTTCATTGTGTCGTCGGATCACGTCGTTTTGAGTAAATGTTTGGATGCCCTTCGAAAAAAATGAGTATCAAAGAGAAAGGAAAAAAATGTACCCAAAAAAAAAAACGTTTAGAAGCCTTTTTATTATAGGATGGAAGATACGGCATTTGGCAATTAGCTTCCTTTTGTCATGTAACAGTAAAACTCTGAAACTCAAGTTTATTTTAGTTCATTATGTAAAAGGTTCTATATATTATTATCTAATTATGTATTGTTAAATTATTTAATGAGTTTAATTATGATAATAATTACTTAAAATATCAAACATTTCCAATGATGCTACAACATGTGATTAGATGACAGAGTAAAAAAAAATTATAGTGATAGTAAATCAATATTAAATTTTTAAAACTCTTCCTTTACTTTCACTAATTTCTTTTTTCATTTTTAACAGTTATCTAGTTTTGAAACTTTTGAATTCTTATAGATAACCTATCTTCTGAAAGTGTAATCAACTTAATAAATAATAATTAAATGGAAAGAATTCGAGTGTAGTAAGAATGAAATTGCTAAGGAATGAACACGAAGAAGCAAGACTACCCTAATTTTATGAATGGGGACATGGCTAATATGCCCCTTCATTTCCATCTCATGTATTCATTGTTTACGGTCATGCCTTGCATAAGAAAGTGACTGGGATTTGATTTAGAAACTTTCCAAGTGCAAATCGTCAACAGGCAACCTATTAAACTTTTAAGTTTAATTTTAACTCACCCGCTCTTCCAGTATAATCAACATTCTATATGTTAATAATCAACATTCTATATGTGGAATAGTAAGATTAATCTTTAAACAGTCCAGAGTCGCTATTAATAATTATTTGATAAGAAAATTATTAAAAAAATCATTTTAACAAAAACAAAAGAAAAATTAATATGTGAACCAAGCCAAGTTTGAAAGTCTAGTTATACAAAGTGAATGATAAAAACTTAATTCTACTACATTCTTGATATATCCATCCGAAGATAGTTTACCATGAGTTAATTGTACAAATTATAATAATATTAAAATATTTAAATTACACATTTTAGTAAAAAAAATAAAAATAAAATCACAACAAAAATATTAAGAAAACTAAATAAAAATATTTATAATTTTGAGTTTCTTTCTACGTATCTCTATGTGTAATGAAAAGTCAAAGTCACATAATTCTTTTAAAAAAAATTGTTGGTTAATTAATTTTAATTAAAAAATTTTAAATGTTTAAAACAACTTTAAACGAGTGATGATTTCTTTGAAAATAGAAACGATTTGAAAACGAAATTAGATATTGGCATAAGGCCATACAGTCAATCTCCTACTAGCGTGTAGACAACATCGGGGACAGCACAAGGCATTTACAATTAACTCTGTTGGCTAGTACATGGATAATAAAATATTAACTCAAAACAGCATTAGATCTCACAATCAATTCCTATGAAATTGAGTGGCGTCGAAGATGGCACATGTAACATTCAATCAACTTCAACGGCCATCTCATGGACGATTATTGAATTATTAAATTAAACTAAACTCATTTAAAAAATTGTGATGATTATTCAATTAAAAGTGTATTATTTAAGAGATAAATTAAAGAAACAAAGATAACAAATGAAGAAAAAAAAGGTATAAATAACTTCAAAATAAAATTTAGTGAAAGATTGAAAGTAAAACGTAAAACAACAAGGCAAAAACAAACATACAAGAAAATAAAGTAATAAAATGGGACCAAAAGGAACAAATGCTACGAACTTTAACATGAAGGCTCCAAGATAAAAAGCATATTTAAAATTTAAAAAGAAACAAATATATACATAAGCATACTCTCCCAGTCTCCCTGCCATGATTTTTTTCTTTAATTAGTTTTCATCCGTATACGAAAGAGACCACTTTCGCAAGGAAAATAAGAACTATCTTTTGCCTACTTGACAACTGCCCGTGATAGTTATTTCCGAGAACCAAAACAAAATAAAAATAAAATGCTGCAAGTGGGTCTTGAATTGCATCAAAGTTACAATCATGATTGTAAATTGCGATTCGTAATTATAATTGCGACAGTAATATTATTATTATAGAAGTTTTTGTAATTGCAATACAATCACAATTACGACCGCATTAATTATATTTTTTTGTAATTATCTATAATTTTTATAATTATATCGTAATCGTATTCATAACCACAACCGTAATTTAAATCCATAGTTATAATAATAATGGAAGAGAGCTTTAACAAGCTAACGCTCTGGCCAACGCATTGTAACCGTGAGTCTCCTATATTATCCCAAAAAATAGACAGTGCACAATGAATATAGAAAGTCATACCTGCGAAGCTAATACGCACAAAGGGTACCCTTGAATATGCAGATATCTCCATGTGAGCAAAAGATGTGAACCAAGCGATGCAGTGGGAATGGAAAATTTCTGGACAGTATATGATAAACTCATCACACACCTCTTTCTCTCCCTTATTCTTTGACGATTTTTGGCCAAAAAAGAAACAACCTTTCAAGAGGTGACAGGTTCTTCCTTGTATCAGTATTCACACTATCGCTCTTGTCCCCGAGCTCAAAACGGTGGAAAGCTATATGTGTGTGATAATGACGCATGGGAAAACTTGACATGATAAGAAGGTTTTGCATTTGAGACATGATTTTAAATTGCGGTTTCAGTTGCAATTAAGCTGTCCTTTTAAAATTGCAGATAATTAGAAAAAAATACTATTGATGCAGCTGCAATTATACTTGCATCCCACATTTGCAGTTGTGGACTACATTTTAAAACACTGCATTGAGGCATAGGTATGGTAAGGGGTGGGTTATGGCGCAGGTGTGCTGCAGAGGCTGGAGCTAGTGAAGGAGCGGGTTGCGAAGGATTGGAGTGTGTAGAGATCTTGCCTGTATGGGTTGCTGCGTGAGCGCTTAGATGCTGATTGGTTTTCCTCTGTTTTAATAGATGATGAACATTGAACAAGGGACTCTCATTGGTTTTGGTTTTGGTTTGTAATTTTAAGAACAAGAAAAAAAGAAAGAAAATTACCTTTATTTTTTTAAAATTATTTTAGATTTGGACGAAATCAGATGTTCACACCCTTCATCCCCTACTAGAAAGTATCCCAACTTTGGTAACTCTACAAATACCCGACCATCCCAAAGATTATTGTGCCACTATGTTAGGGATGAGGATGAGTTCCTGTTCGAGACAAGCGAACCGTCAAAAATTTAAAAGAAAAATTGAGAGAAATGATTTTTGCTTTCTTCGTTCATTCATTTTAACTTACATATATAGGCTAATATAGAAAGTTCTAGCATGTAAGATTCACATAATACACCATAACAAACTGATAACAGAATTTGTAATAATATATATAATTCATCACCTTATTAGCTTCTCATTCTATCCATTCCTTTTGAGTTCCGCCCCAGGTGGATTTTAATTTCCCAATAATAATCTTGGGGACATTAAAATGTCAATTGGAAATCATGGTGTTCTTCGCATGGCTGGACTTTAATTACATAGAATTGATTATCGTACGGCCAAGTAATATAATATCTAAAGCTGCATCTATAAGGGTGTGGTTCACTAGTAAGTAAGTTAGAATTACAGTAAAATGAATTTTGCTTGTAATATCAAAAGTTCAAATCTTAATGGAGAACATTTTATGAGAATAGACAACTTCAAGATCCAGAATGGAAACAAGTCTCACACTCAAGATATCTTATAAAAAGAAATATGCATGTTGCACACTTTGACCAAACCATCTTTTATTTAATTATTTATTTGTTGTGCTTGACTCTCTCTTCTCCTCTTTTTTTTTTTCTTTCTTTTTGGTACAGCTGAGGAAAAAAAAAATCAAATTAACTCCTAACAAATAAAGTCCCCATAACATCAACAAGCAAGAGATGATCCATGATCAAAACTTTTAGTGCAACATGTTTCAATATTATTATTCAACATTTTCCTTCTTTGGTGTCTGTGGTGGTGGCTTTTGAGATGAATCAAACTCTTACATGTTTAATATAATGAATGGAATTCTATAGGATAAAAATAAGAATAAAAGTGAAAATTGACAAATTAGAATGAAAATCTTATTCCAATTTTACAGTTTTAGTCTAAAAAATACAATATGAAATGAAACTCAAATTAATGCAAATGACATAATTATCAGTAATGGACAAAATAAGAAAAATTAATTTTTTATTCATATATATAAATATATCTTTATAATAAAATTAACAACTTTTTTATAACAAGATAACCACGAGAAAACCAAAGTGAAATAGATATCAATTGAGCTGAACCAAATTGTCTTTTACCTCTCTTTTTTCTTCAACTATTTTTTTTTTTCAACTTCAACTATACGTTTTTTATTGTTTTCAATTTAAATGAACCCCAACATAAATAAGCAAACAAGTCATTTTTATTGGCTTGTTCCCAACTTAATCACGCCTTCGATGGTCGAAACTTTGATTGGAGTGCGCATTTAATGGCTGTATCTTCCCACTCTAATTTGTTCCACCACTTGGGGTCTCCTTCAATTACAGTCAATCTGTCCTTTGGCGAGTTGGAATTAAAAGGAAGCATCCTCAGATTTGGGCAATCTTTAATACAAATGCATTTCAGGAAGGGAAATGGCAATGATCTCTAGTGGATGCTCTTCAGGTTTGGCAAATTATAAGGTCGAGACGTCTAAGATTTGAGAATATATCATCAGGATTGCCTATGTTTGTGCCACCATCTTCATCTTCAGGTCCCTTCACCACTTCTACAATTGACCTACAATAGACAACCGCAAGATACTCAACAAGTGGAGCGTACCTGAGCCATGTCAAATGAGTTATTGAATGACAATATTTAATACGCACCCAGCGAAGCTTGCAAAGACAGTTAGTGATCAGTAATGGATGAACCTTCCATAATTATATTTAGAAAGCATAATCTTATACTGTCCAAATGCTTCATTTTTGACATAGATGCTAATAGTGATGGCATTTTAATTGGGTCCCCAATATTATCAAGCACCATTTGTCTTGGGCAACCTAGCAATTTGGTCGACTCAAGTAATTTCTCCATGCTAGTGACGGTTTGTAACCTGGTGGACAGTTCTTCCAAATTCTGGTAGGGACTCCAACTTCCCTAAGAATGCTCCCTTTCCACTCAAGACTTCCTTTGTTTGTGTAAAATTTGAACACCTTTAACTGCTCAAGACTTGCTATCACTTCCAAAGGAATGATTTCAAGGTCAACCCTAACATCTTCCATACGGAAGACCCTCAAGTTTTTTCAAATTCTTCAAATCAATTGGCAACCTCTTTCTTATCCAACATCCAAACAGGTTAATGAATTCCAAGTTAATTAACTTGCCTAGTTCTGAGGGTAGATGATCAAGTGTATGATATTGACCGATAGATCCAAGACTTTCAATCTTGTCATGGATTGGAGATGTGAAAAATCAGTAATGCTCACATTCTTCTGTGCACTTAGGGTAAAGAGATTTGGACAAGTCAGCTGTTGGACAGCGGAAGGACCTACAACAAGCACGTAAGAAAGGAAGTAAAGCATAACAAATATACAAATATTTAACGTGGTTCAGCTTCCTTGACCTACGTTCACGACTCCTAGAAAGGATAAAAATACTCCACTAATAAAATATTAAATTATAACTTTTGCACGGATAAAGCTACAAACCCTCTCATGAATATTGACTACCCAATAGTTCAATTACAATCTCTCTTAAATGTTTAGACTTTCTCTCAAGTGATACTTTACCCCAACAAGCAAAGGCTTATTTATACGAGTAAGCCCCCTTATGCTTCTTGAAGTTAGGTAATGTGGAACTTGAGTCAATTTCATAACAAATCTTCCCTTGTGCCAAGTCCTCAAGTACTTCAATTTTGTCATAAAACCAGACTATATTCTCAAGCTTCTTCTTCTTCTCTACTTTGCTTTCTTCAAGTGTCCCTCTCATGGAATGACCTTCCAAATAGTAAATATTTTTCTTGCCTTTCTTGTCAGTTAAAACCACCCCTTATACACTTTCCACCTCTTCAATTTTCGGATTTTATGAGATACCTCTGTACCCCAAAAGGCTCAAAACTCCAAATCTGTAGCACCAAAGCTCAAGCATGAGAGAGATAATAATAAAGATTAGATTATTTTTTACCAATTAAAATGTTTGACCAATGGACTTGCTCTCCTTGAGAATTTAAAATAATAACCTATCAACTACCAGATAACAATAAGTATACTACGCATTACCAAATGTTAAAACAGGTTGCCAAATGTCAGATAAGGATGAAGCCAATTGTCAAAACATATTGCTAAATGGCATAGTTAATTTTCACATAATAAAGTCAAATCACTATCTTCCTTTTAAATATTATAACAATGTAAAAGGAAATAATGGCAATTAGAAAGTATTAATGGCATGTTGCCAATTATTAAAAATTAATGGCCATTTAAAAATACTAGTGGCAAAAAGAAAATGACAATTAAAAAATATTAATGATAATTTGGAAATACTAGGGGGTGTTTGTTTTGTTTTTTGTTTTTGTTTTCAGTTAATATATTTTCATTTATAATTACAAAAATGTCACTTTTTTTTAATCTCTTATTTTCAAAATTTTGTGAAAGAAATAGTAAAAATAAGGATTTCATGTTTTCACCATTTTCTTCATAAAAGTTTGAAAACAAAAAACAAAATGAAAATAAGGTGACATTTTTGTAGTTATAACTGAAAATATATTAATTGAAAATGAAAATAGAAAACAAACCAACACCCCCTAGTTTGTGCTACTTGTGAATTTCATGAATTTTTTATTTCTTGTTTATTTATAATTAATATAATTTTATTCATTTTTTAAATTTAGACAATATAATTTTACATTAATATTTTATCAAAAATAAATAAAATTTTTATTAAATGAGTGTTCAAGAAAATTGCATCTTTTTCTTTTGAATAATAAAATAGATCAATAAGACAAATTTAACCTATAATATCAAGAGGTCAAATCATATTAGATAATATTTTATGAAGAGGGACAATTTGAGTATATTAAAGGAGGTTACACCATAAGCAAAAGAAATATTTCACAAATAATAAAAAATTTGTCACACGAATCATCTCATTTTTTTTAAGTTAAAAATATTTATGTACAAATATTTTATAATTTAATATGTAAAATAACCAAAGTTATATGATATAATTTATTTATAATTTAAACGTACATAAAATAAACATAAATTAAAAATATAAATAATTTTTATTATTGAATGTAAATTTAAAATAGTAGGCATCCATTCAAGCCAAAACAAAAATAGAAAAGACTACTAGGCATCCGTTACAACAGGCACAGGTTGACAGAGAGGGCACATGTGAAGAGAGAGTTTTACTCGGAACAGTCTGCATTACCGCAAGAGAGAGTGAGAGGGAGGAGAGAGATACCAATGTGTTAAAAACCACTAAACACATTCACATCACAGCACGGATAACCCAGCCCATTTTAAGCCCATTTTAAGCACATAAGCATTCATTAGATGCTACACAAAGAATTTTAAACGGGACAAAGTATTCTTGATTTCAACCAGGGGTTGCCACATGGCAATTAGAGGTAATTCCTCTAGTTAGATATAACTAGATGCAAACCCGCGCATGACGCTTAAGATGTAAAAAAAGGTTGAGATTCATATTTACTAGGGTAGAGATGTTTTTATATAGAAAACATTGAGAATTGAGAGTTTGCATAATATGGGGAGGGAGGTATAAAGAAGATAGATAATGAAGTAGCAACAATTTGATCTTCTAATAACATATATAGTAATAGAACCATATTTAATTACATCTATGTCCGTGTGAGAAATCTTGGGAAAAATATTAAATTTGGGTGTACACAATTATCATATAGATTTGATAATGTATTTTCTCTACCTAATGGTCGAGGATTTGATAATTAAGGGAAACTCTAGTTCTAATTAGTTGTCTTGATAGGCATTCAAATCCTACTTCTAGATTTCGAATGCAAATATCCAAAGAATGCAGCAAAAATGTATAATCTTAATGGACAAATACATATTTTTGCCATACCAAAGGACATGAAATATTAATACCCAAACTTTTGAATCTTTACGGAGTTTATCTGCTGGACCATAGAAAAATGTTTATCATTTTGGAAATCATGACCCAAAAATTGGTGAAATTGCCCTATTTGCCACTGTCGCTGTCCTTATGCAGGTGGTGAAACTGTTAAAGAGGAGCATCAGGTCCTCCACCAGCAGTTTCAAAAGATTAGTTGGTGTAAGCACACCATGTGATGCTGAGAATCAGTGAGGATAGATGTTTCCAACTCATGATGACCCTTGGCTTACATATTGTTGAATTGATTATCATCCAGACTGCACAATACTTTCACAAGACCAGTCGAAATTATAAAATAATAATGAAACTCTCTTTCTCTGTTTTCAATCTCAGTCCCTTATTTGTATATATTGCACAAGTTAAAGTAGAAGAGCAATTCGTCCTCCATTCACCAGCCAAGAAAACCCAAATGCCCCAATTTGGTTTCATTGCTAATGGAGTAAACCGACAACCACAAAACTCATCTACTGCAGATATACCACTCGCTTAAAAATTATGAGAAAGGAAGATGTTATAGCAATATAGTTATTGTTTCTCACTGGTTGATATAAACTGGGACAATTAGACACCGTAGAACTGGATCAGATACCACAAATACAATATTATTATTAGCACAACTAACACACCAATTGCAAATATTCTATACCTTACTGGAATTCAGGACCAGCATTAGGCAATGTCTTCATTCTTTAGTTTAAATAAATTCCTGATTTTGATGATAAAATGTGATCAATAATAAAATTCATTGAATGAGATGTTGACCATTTTGGATTGGTTCAGTATAGATAAATATACCTCTACGAAGTTTGGTTATTGATATGAGACATGAAAGCTGTGTATATATTACCCTGGCGAGTCGTACTCATTTTCAAATTAAGTATTACAATTGGATGTTGTCTCCACCTCCACTGGATACGGAGCAGCACCTGAAAACTAAGATAAAGGGTAAATAAGTAACAGCAAGTAGTCAAGCACAAATTCAACCACTTCAAATGACTTCAAAAAAACCAAATATGTAAAATAGAATATGCATATATGTAACATTGATATCGAAATCAAAACCTGCTATGCAACTGAATCTACTAAGATAATGTTTTCTTCAATTAGTAGCTTATATGTCTTGCCGTGCACGGAAAACGCTTTTCTGCAACAATTATCAAGGTATGTTGAAAATAAACCAATATTAGTACAGAGAGAATGTGGTTTGGTTGTGTAAACTCAACACCAATAACCAAAGTTGATTCTTTTCGATTCTAGTTTCATTTTAAATTTTGGTTATGTAGGCATTTCTATTCAGAACTATTAAAGACTTGAAAAATTATCGGAATACAAGTTTAGTGTTCAGTACAAAAAAGAATCCCCATAATGTCACAATGATTGACAATTGAATGTTCCAAGCACAAATAGAGAGGAAATGTAGGGAGAGGTAAGAAGAAGAGGAAAAAAAATACCTTGGATGACATAGGAGGAATAAAGCCAGCCTCAAACGGTGGTGACGAAGATAGATTTCTCCTCAATCTTGGGATATATTCCAAGGCCCACTTCAATATAACTCTTTTCTGTTTGTTCACAGGAAAATATCTGGGAGCCCACAGTAATCTAGCTTGAAAGAAATGTCTCTGCTTGATGGATCTTCGTTTGTGATCCGTCTTTGTGATCCTCCACGACGTGATGTGCTTCTCCATGCCAGTGTCGAAGTTCCAGCCCTTACTCATGCCCATTAATAGGGTATCTATCAGGTAACCGAAGCTCTGCAATAGAAACTTAGTGGAGTCATTCTTGTTTGCTTATCTGAGAATAGAGTTCCTAGAATCCAAAAGCCGAAGAACTGGGTTCCTAGCTGTGGTTTGATTCGAGAACCAAATGGGTTTCTCAGATTGATCGAGAAGAATGATGTCTCCCCTGTCTTTGATCTTGAGAAATCAAGTGGAATATCCAGAATCTGTTTGCAACCCAAACCACTATTCTATCATCATTGGTCTTATATCGTATATCCAAGTACCAGGTGGAATTGCTGTAGGGAAGGATCCTCTTCATTACTCGCAAATGAAGAGGCACGAAACTGAAGGGATAATTTGGTAGTGTCAAGATAGGGAAGAAGAAGGAAGAATGTGACTGATTGAAGATGCTTATGTGGCAGAATATTAGAAGATGAAAATGTTGAAATGGCAGAACTAGAGCTCTTACTTCAGAATTAATATATTATAAATATAAATTATCAAACAATAGAAATTATTGCCAAATGTGACAATGATAGTGAATGAGAATTAATCATTATGATGCTTTAAGTAGCTAAAGTGAAACTTGTGACTCTAAAATTAGTGTGTATGATGTTAGTAAGTGATCATATAAAGAAAGATGGGCGGTGTGTATTTGTGTTCATGAACGTTATAATAGTTGTGAGCAAGTCATATAGAAGCTGTTTGTCCATAAGTCTGCTGTATTAACACTGAACGAGAAGTGTGTAGATATCGTGAAGTCTGACGCGTGTGGATGATATCATGAATGGCTTGTAGTAGTATGTGTGTACATGATTGTTGTTGTAACAATTACCTATGTAGTAAAGTGTCATGCACTAATCCTTGACTTGTATTGATAAAATATAAATGAGTGAATTTAAACTAAATTTTATAATTAATTAAAATGACTGATTACGTGACTAAATAATTATGTGTCTGTTAAAATATTAGAATATAAATAATTATTTAGTCTTACGTAATCATATGGCTAATTAAATTATTAAGTCTTAAACGTGACATCACGATTATGTGGCTAAAATAGAAGGATGTATGTTACTAATTCAAAATAATTGGTTGCATAATCACATTATTTAAATAAAATTCCCTTTTTATTAACTTTGATTGCGTGACCACTATAATAATAATAGAATAAACTATTAATTTATATTATTTAATTTAATTTCCATTTTTCTTTAATTGCATTCATTAAATTTCTAATTAATTTAGAATAGGTCAATAATTTATCATACTATAACCCTAAATACATTTCACTAAGTGAAATAATTAAGCCATGTAGTAATGTACTTACACATACAATTTTTTTTCAACTAATATTTATAATCAAATTTTTATACATATTATTTATACATAGCAGTTGTAACATCCCCTCACCATGAAACATGTTTTATGATGTGTTTTTTGTATGATTTATGTGTTTAGAAGCCCAATAAAATTTTAGAAAGTGTGCAAGTCATTTAATGAAAGTTAGTTTAGAGTAATAATTAACCTTATTTAATTATGGTTTAGTTTTGGGAGTTTAGCCCAAAATGGATAACCTAGAAAGTCTGAAACTACAAGAACCTAAAACTAGTCCAATCCAAGATAAAAACAAAGCTTAATGACCCAAGCCCACAAGTTAGCCTAAGAAGAAGACAAAGAACTTGTCTCCCTAGGGGTGCTTCCCATGAGTACCAAGAGAAAAGAAAAGAATCTTTAAGAAAAGTAAATAGTTTAGTTAAACAAGTTATCTAAAACTAACAAGGTTAAGTAAAGTATTAATTAATAGCAAGACAAAATGGATTTGTCTTGCAGAAAGAGACTCAACCACGTGTAAACTCAAGGAGAAAGAAGAAGCAAAGTTAAACAAGTAAGAAATATATCTAAAGAATAAATTAAAGCATTAAAGAATATAAGAAAAAAAAAGAATCATCTTGAATAAGCAAGAGATTCACGTGAAAGACACCCAAAGGAGGTTAGAAAATCTTCTAGGCTATCTCAAGTAAAGGATAAAACTCAAAATTAAAAAGTAATGATAGTTAGCTTAACCAAGAAGAAAGGAATCTAGTTAGAAACTAATTAAAAAGTTACAAAGTAATTAACTCAACCAAGTCAACCCTAGGTCAATTTAAGGAATTTAGTCAGAAAATAACTAAATTATGCTAACTAAGCTACTAAAAGTAACTAGGTAATGATGGGTTTAGAGATAAAGAGTTACTTAGAGGCATTTGATTGGTTAAAAAAAAGATTATTATGATTAGTTAGCCAAAGAGTCAAAAATACATGATACAATTAAATTAAGAAAAGGAAGAAATCTTCTAAAATCTATTACACATAGAATAAGAAAGAAGGTAGCTTAGTATTCGAAGATTCCATGCAATAAATGAAGAAAAACTAAGCTGGCCAAAGAAGAAACACATACATGGCCATGTCTCAAAGGAAGAAACCAAACAAGAACCTAGTTTCTAACCCTAATCAAGTAATCATTACTAAAAAGATATGTGCCAAGTATCTTAATCACATGTAACTATCAAAAAGATTCACTTCTTAGTCAAAGAAAGAAAAGATAATATCTCTAGGACACACCCACACGGCCATGAACAGATAAACTAGGTTATCATGACAAAGACACTTGGAAAACATTTCATTGGATAGTTGAAAAGCTAATCATTATGACTAAGATAGAAAACAAGTGACTAGAAGCCCAAGAAACACACCTTGCACGGCCAAGGCAAACTAGAGTAACTAGATGACATAAGAAAATACTTAAGGTAACAAGATTAGTTATGACTATGTGCGTAGAAAAGAAACTAGATTGGATAACTAAGTTACCATTACTAACTAAGTAATTATTACTTAATTAGATAAGATGCCAAATGGCATCTCCCTAGCCAATCTTGTAATAAAATACATGGTTTTGACCTAAAAGAAAAATCTTGAAAAGCAAACACTCAATCACATGGCCATTCAAAGAGATTCACCTACTCAAGAAAGTTACTCATGATTACATGCAACTTGTAAAGTTTTGAATGGGCCAACTTGAGTATATGACATCACTCACTCTCACCCATAATATCCACATGACCAAGCACCCATATACACTTCTAAAATCTATATATACCTCACCCACGTCTCTCTCACGCACATACACACACTAAAAACACCAAAATTCTGCCCATATATCTCTAAGCATTCTTGTTCATGCACCACCAAGAAGGAATCATGTCAGAACCTATTTTTCAACCAAACAAAAAAAAATGAAATGACAGGAGACAAATTAAATGAAAGTGGTTGGAAGTTAGGAGATAGACATTGAAATTGGGGAGGGGGTGGAAAAGCCATCAGAGAGACGACATTAAAGGCAGCATGCAGATGAACAGGGTGGTAGTGCATGCAGATGAAGGCAACATGCAAAAGAAGTTGCATGCAAATTTATGACACTGTATGTGTAAGGCCTTTATAAATAGAAGCCTTCAAAGGCAACAGCAGAAGGAAAATAAAGAGACTCTGTAAGTGAAAGAGAGAGAAATAGAGATGTGTTGGTTTAGTATAATCTTTGTGTATTATGTAAGTATTTAGAATGCTTTTGGGTTATTGCCTTAATATCACCCTGCTTTTGTTTCATTTTTCTTGAAAGTTTATGATAGTGATTTTACTATAGTTTATATTTTGTTATTGTTATAAGTAATATGATTTATGAGCTTAGAGTTAAATACTCTAATTTTTGAATGGCTATATTTTACTGCACAATTTTGGTATCTTGAGTTTATGACTCCAGTATATCTAGAGCATTATACTTATTTCTATCCATATTTATAATTTTAATATTTTATACTATGATTACATGTGTAAATTATGCTGTTAATATTTTGATAATATATCTGAGAATATCAGAGGCACTAGAAAGAACTCTTGGTATACCATAGTATGATAAATGACCACTCTGATATAAGATTTATGTGTGCCTGATGCCCAGAAAAAAATGTTTTGAGCATAAAAATGATTGCCTGATGCCTGGGCGGAAATATTTGGGGCTATAGAAATGATTGGCTGATGCCTGGCTGGAAATATTTGGGGCTAAATGTTTAAAGGTTGATGCATATGTTGAGCTGTTGTTCTAGTAAAGCTTGAAAATATTCCTGTAAGAAATTATTGTTTAATGATAAAGGATTTTCGTGAGAAGGATTCCTTATAAATATGAGATTCCTTGAAGAAGGATTTCGTGAAAGAAAATATTTCTAATACATTGAAATTTGAATTCATTTTTAGTGAATATTAAATAAAAACCTTGGAGTACAATTTTTATATTTAATCCTCATTATCAGTATAAAGTATACTTATATTATTTTTGGTTAGTGGCACTTGAGTATTCTTGTGCTCACTGAGTTGTAAAACTTCCTGATCAAGAATTTTCTGCACCTCCACCCTAAAGAACTGTTCACTTCTAAAGTGAGACAGATTTCTTTTATAGGGATGATGTTAAGACATGGATATCTAATATTGTAGTGTGAGGGTTGGGTTTATTTGTCTTGCATATTAAGAGTCTGTATTTTAAATAAATGATCATGAAATAAAAAATGCTTATGTGTGTAAGATATTTTGACAAAATATTTATATATTTGATATGGCAAAGTTTAAGTGCTTATGGTTTTATGTTAAAATGCATTAAGTTGAGGCTTCGGGGATAGGGGTTCCTAATCCCTGACTAGTCATATTTGCTAAAATTTGAATATGACAAATCAACAATTAACTAGTTCAACATATGTAGTGAATGATAACTCTTCTCTAATCCTTTCTTATTTAATGTGTTTCTAATTATGATACTTAAACTATTTGATGAATACTTTATTTCTACTTCATGGTTCACTACTTCTACTCCTTCTTATTTCTCACTTTTGTGATCCTTTCATGTTGGAAGTTTGAGATTAAGGACTATGGAATGAACAAGTCTATGTACTATTACCAAAATGATTTTGAGAAATGATCCTTATGGGGGTGATCTCACCAAGCTTGGATATGATCCTTTAGGAGTGATCTCACATGATTAAGGCCAAGCTGGTGGTAAGTTCACTTCAGTGGCAAGGGTGAGAGGATGCTCTTACATGCGGAAAGAACTCTATTCCTATGTTATGATCATGTTATGATATTTTATGAATATGAGATTAGTAATATGAAATAGAAGTAAAATGGAAAGTTATTAAAATAGTGTATTAAGTAAAGATAAGACATTTTCTGTATTAAGTTACAGTTGAAAACATCATAGTTCAAACTTAAATGTTATTACTCTCTACTGAGATTTTATCTCACATTTATTTATGATGTTTTCAAATTAAGCTGCTATGCCTTTCATACATGTTGTGGTAGAGTCTAATTCTTTTGGGTCGACATGCCAAGGGTAGAAGCCATGAAAGTGGTTCAAAACATCCTCATTATTCAACTTGATAATAATGATCCATGATAAACTTAGGGTTTTAAAAAACATGTAATGTAATCAAGAATATAGTCATCTATGGAGGGATTTTTGTATAATAAGTAGTACTAGTTTTCCCTCCCATTTTGATTGTAAAATAATTCACTAGGTGACTTCTTGATGTATCAACCCCTAACTCATGTAGAATAAATAAAACTACTATGTTTTGTACATGATTGTGTGTGACTTTCTTTTAATTTTAACTTTAGTTCTAAGTGGTTAATGATAAGCTTAACACCCTTAAAACATACCACAATATATGTGAAACTATGTTTAAAGAAGTTATTATGTATCAAAGCAAGAAACCCCTAAGCATAAAATACAAGAAAAGCAAGCACCACTTTTTGCCTACTGGGCACCTGTGTGGCGAGGTGGTGGCCCACCATTCAGGCAGTAGAATCTGGGTGCCTAAGCTGTGGCTAGTTCGAGACAGGGTGCTATTCTGGACCCTGGGCACCTAAGCAGCGAAACCCCATTGCCCAAGTGGTGGCTAGGCCGAGAAACCTTAACATTTTAGCCTAGAAAGGAACAAAGTTAATGAGCCTAAATTTAAGGTTGCTACTTAATCTAGTATAGTTTTAATTGACATAGTTTATGAGACAACCCCACTCATTAGGTATGAAAATCAAAAGTGATTCTAGGTTATGTCTTAAATCAAAATCTAAGGTTAAATGACTTAATCATTAGAAGTGAAAATGAGTCATTAACCTATGTATTTTAATGATTTGTCATATTAAACAATTCCCTATAGTTAATCGAAGCATAAACTAAGATATGAAGATATTAAGTAAGAACATTTTACACCTTGCCTAAGGTAGGGTGTTACAATAGTAGAGCAAAAGAAATACATAATTGCTACTAGAATTTAAATATCATCTTTAGAGGCACTTAATTCACTTCGACATTGACTTTCACAGTAGTACACATCTTTACTCGAATCCTGGATACTCTGGAAACACCACATTTATAGCAGTGACAATTCTAAATTCTCAGTAGGATTTTAAACCATATAAAAATAATTATAAAAATGATGATGCTTCTAGCTGTATATCATACAGAAAAGCTAAAACCCTATTTTGGTCTCTTAAGTCTAATCAAAATTTCAGTTTAGTCCCAAATGCTTAATTTGTATCAATTTCATCCCATATGTTATGAAATTGTATCAAGGTGATCCTTTTTACTAGCAACATTCATTTTACTAATGCTATTTAAGTCCATTTTATGAAATTAAGTCCAGTTTGATATGTAATCCATTTAAGTTTGCTTATGTGGTCAAATTAATTAATAAAATTGGTCTAAATAACTTTAGTAAAATGGATGCTGTTAGTAAAAAGGATTACATTGATGCAATTTCATAACATCTAGGACAAAATTTGTATAGATTAAACATTTGGGACTAAATTGAAATTTTGATTAAACTTTAGGAACCAACATAGGGTTTTAGCCTACAGACAACTATTTCATGGTTATTGTTAATAATTAAAATATGGATAATTCATAACAATGCATCTTACATTAGGCTTACTAATAGCCACTTAACTAATTCTAGGCTTTCTACCATTTCTTAGCAAGAACTAGACTCCTTATCATTTACATGCTCACGTGTCTTAGTAACATAGGGATTTAATCTTCTTTAAATCATCTTTGCTTACATGGTCTCATAACTAGAGGCATATCCCCCATAACTTTCATCATTAATGGTCATTATCATTAGTGAGAGCTCTCCCTTGACATAGGGCATCCCCTAACATATGTGTCTATACCATATCCTTTTGGTGGATTCCATTCAACATATCCACACTCTTGGTGGATCATATCCACAATGTGGACCTTAGACACATGTAAGACTTTCATGGATCATGTGCCTTTAGATCATCTCTATAGTGTTTTCTTTGTCATTTCGTTTTTAATATTTCTGTATCATCTCCTTTTTATTTTTATTTTCTTGAGGATCATTTTCAAGCTTAGAATATTTCTTCCACTTTACTCATAGTGAGCATGCAATTGATACAATTGTGATTTCAAGGCAATTACATATTCTTAGGCCATTTATCAAGCACGAAGCTTTAGTATCATAATTTTATTCAATGGCCATATATCATTGATTTACTTTCATTGGCCATTTATCATCAAGGTCAAGGCTATAATTCTCATAGTTTCCTTCAATGGCCAAACATCATTTAGAAAAATACTGAAAATCATAACTCACCTTGAAATCACAACTTAGGTCATACCTAAACAAGAGACGTTTTCTTAAATCAAAACCCCACAATTTAGCCCGCAAATGATCATTCTTACTTTCTTAAGGCTAAACCTTAACACTTTTCTAACTTTGTATAGAATATCATTTTCTATCTTAATACCCATAAGGAGGTAACTTGGTATTCCTAGGCCAAAACTCAAGATTTCAACTTTCTATTCTTTTCATTTTCAACCTTATATGGTCAAAATTCCCAACATAGAATATTATGGTCTTTTCTCACATTTTTCACTTAAAAGCACATCGAAACCTCATAGAATCATACAAGTTACACTATCATCAAATCAATTACATATCTTTCCTTCTCTAATCCTATATGGCTGAAATCACTAACAAGGTACATCAAGATATTTTTCTCCCATTATTTACTTAAAGTCTATTAGAACTTCATCAAAATACTAAAATCTCATTTACTAATTAAGTAAATCACATAATCTCTCTTACAACTCCATCATGGCCGCGACCATACTAATGTAGAAACCTAGTTACTTTAATTCCTTAAACATAAATGAATGTAAAGATGTGTCATAATGTCACTAACATAATTGAATCTCAGTTACACTAAAATAACCCACATAGAATTCTCATGGTAGCCCTTCATAGCTGTACATACTCATGAGTGAGCTAGCTCCTATATTTTATTATTTTTTTAGCTATTTACCTTTAGTTTATCATAGATCAATTTCTAAACATCTAGTTCACATTAATAACTAATTTAATCACACCAAATTTCTATTATAACCTTATATGGCTGTGGACTAACTAGGGGCATATCATAGCTTTTCTAAAGCTTATTAACATAAATAATCACGAAAACATATTTACTTACTGCTACTTATATCTCTACTTTTAAGCTTAGCTAGATCTAAGTCAAAGTAAAGAAACCAACTATACTAATTTTAAATAAGCATCTAAGAACCATCTAAATAAATCACATAGCATCAAACCATGATTCACATCTAAATATCATAATAAACACATAATTAGATATATTAGCACATATGAACACTCCTAAAGCCTATTATGGCCATGTGCCTCAAAAAGGAGCTTAAGCTACTTTTTGGGCTATCTAATTATAGATAAGCATGAAACACATCAAATCTCTTATAGCTGCACAAGCATATGCTTAAACTTGACAAGATTTAACTAATATTAAGAAGTTACCCATGTGAACCCTAAGTGAACATCAAGACATAATCAATCTAAATATACTTCCTCAAATCATAGATCTGCTTAGTATTGTCTTGAATCATCCATAATCAAGCTTAATACTCAAGAATCCCCAAAACATCATGGGTTCAAGAGTGATAAAACTATACCAAATCACCATGAAACATTGGTTTAAACTAGAAAAGCTTAGATTTAAACCCCTACCTCTTCAAGACAAGCTTCCTCTCTCTTGATCTTGGCTTTTCCTCATTTTTCTTCTTTCTTTATCTTCTTCCTCCTTGCTTGGCCGTGAACTCTCTCTTCCTTTCTCTCCCTCTTTTCTTTCCCTTCCTTTCTCTCTTTGGCCGTGAGTTCTAGGATAGTCTAGGGATTTCTTAATTTCTTAATTTGTTGTTTATGTTGTTTGTCATTACTTGCCAACAAATAGGATTAAGTTTCTTAGTCTTAATGGTCACCACTAGCATTATTACCTAGTTCCATTTGGACTAAATTTGAATAGTGTCTAGTCCATTTGGTTTGGTTTGGTTTGGCCGTGGGTTATGGGACATGATAGCGATTAGCTAGTTTTTTTTATTTTATTTTAATTTATCTTTTCATCTTTATCCTTATTAGGCAACCAATCACATTTGGTCTTCTAGTCTAAATATCCATATCATGATGGGTTCTAGTTTAAATGTAACTAGCTTAGTTCAAATAGAACTAAATGGAGGCAACTAGTTAAGATTTGGTTTGGTTATTCTAACCAAGTCATGATGACTCATTATTACTTTTTTGTCTTTGTTAGGCAATCCAATAGGGATTGAGCATGTATCTTAGGTAATCATTAGTTTCATGATGACTTAGTTAGAATGAGATTTGGTTAGTCTAACTAGATAGTGTCTAGTTTAATTGCTTGAACTATACCTTTGTCTTGACTTAGAATAAACTTAGTTACTTTCTAAATAGATTCCTAGTTTCTTGGTTTATCTAATTATGATCACAACTCATTATTACTAGATAACTTTGACTAGAATAATTTATAAGACACTTTTGCTTCTTGAAGAAGGCACACGTGACCCTTGTTTAATAATCCTCTAGTTTTGTCTTCTTACTTCATTAATTCATAATGAATCTTCCTAGAAATATCTCCCTCACACATTCTAGCTTTCTCCTTCTTTCTTTTCCATAGTTGGCCGTGAGACATAGAGTAGTTTAGAAGTTATTTAATTTATTTTAAGTTATCCATTGACTATTTTTAGTTGCTAACCAATTATATCAAAGCAAGTAAATTTCTTATTTCTTTTTCTTCTTTAGTTGGCCGTGAATCTTAGAAAAGTTATGCATTTAGAGTTTTGTTTATATAGTAATTTGATCTAAATTTTGGTTAATTTGAGCCTTTTAGTTTTGATTTGTTAATTGTGTCTTCCTAACATACTTTTTGGTTCTTTATGATGTTTTTCATGATTTAGAGATATTTTGAGGCAATTCTTTTAAACAAAAGATGGTTAGATGAGCTTAGAGTCAAGTAATCTCGTGTTTTCTAACCTTTGTATAGTAATTCGATGATATCTTGATCTATTGTGATCCAAATCATGTGATTCTAAAGCCTATGGTTAGATAAGATATAGACAAGAGGAAGTTGAAGTTGAAGTCAAAGTCTAACTACTTTCAAAGAGCTACCCAATTAGGAGGAAAATCATATGGCTCGTGTAATTAGTTAGAAACAAATTTGAAACACTTTTAAATATTAATTGGCCTAGGCTTTTAAAATTCTAATGTCAAAAGATACATAATCTGTGACAATAAGTATAAAAAAAAAATAGGGATAAGTTTTAAAGAAAAGAAACAGAAATGAATTGTTATTTAAGTCCCACATTAGATAAAAAAAATTTTATATTGTTTTAGTTTTGAGTCCCACATCAGAAAAGTAGTAAACTCTTTCCTCCTAAAAATGGTTATATATAGACCCTAAGGTAGACAAGATTAATTGCCTTTCTCCTCGAGGCTTTTTATAAAAAGAGCAAGAGGTTCTAGTAAATTTTGGGAGTAAGATTTGGTGTCAATTCAAATTTTAGTTTATCCTGACTTAAGCTAGGTAAGTAGGTATTTTAATTAGAGGCATTTTTTTTATGTTGTTATTTTATGTTTCTATTTTATTTTATTTTATTTTATTTTATTTTTATTTTATGTTTTTCATTGGGCAAATTTTGGGTAGTGAATTTAGGCTTTAGGATATAGAAATATTTAGAATTTAGGGATTCAATTGAGAATATTAATTTTTTATGATTGATATTGGTATTTTTCTATGGTTATAAAACGGTAAAGGGAACCTTTAGCTCACTAAGGTGAATCGTTGGAGGAGGACTCAATTGAAAATCGCTAAATACTATGAGTGGTTATTATTTACTACATGTTCATTTTGTGATTTTTAAATTTCAAATGAATTTTAAAAATTTTATTTTGAATATATTAGAGCCTTAGATACTATTGGGATGAGTAAAATTTTGGGAAACTCACATCTGGCTTCTGAGCATGGTTATAATGAAATAATGGATGAATTGATAATTTTTGTTAATAGAAAATATATTGATAATGGTTTTAGAATAATTACGATAATTATTTCATATATTAGTTTTAGACCAATGATGGTCATTATTATAGACAATGATTTTTTTACTATTAAAGGAAATTGTTTTAGAATATGGATTGATATTATATTGATAATTATTATCGTCATTGGTTGCTTTTGAAATGCATATCTGAAAAATATTTTTGATTGAGTTTTCTAATGTCAAGGATAGGATCAAGACGTTTGTAGAAGGACTTGTAAGCCCTTGTTCAGATCAGTAGCAGCACTGACCACTTTGTTTCCTTCATATGCAGCAGCAATGCATTGTTGTAAGACGATTGAAATGAGAGAGACAAGAGAGCATTCTACACAATAGAAATCCAATAAGGCCAAGACTGAGGGCTCTTATGGTGGGAATGGCAATGGTAAGTCTTTTAAAGGGTAGAAGTCCCAAGATCAACAGAAAGCTGTAACTCAGCAAGGTATTGCACAGTCTGGTCGAGCTAAAGTTCCATGTAAGACTTGGGGAAAACTCTATTATGGTCAGTGTTATAAAGAAATATGAGCCTGTTTCAATGTGGATAGATTAGTCATATGAAGAAGAATTGCCTTCAGTTGCTAGGTACTAATTCTACATCTACAACACCAGCACTTCCTTCTCCTCCTACTTTAGCTCAGCCAGTAAGACAAGTTTCTACCTAGATAGGTGGAGAGCATGGACCTACAGGTGAAGCAAGTAGAGGTCAAGCTCATGTTTTTGCTTTGACTCCATAAGATGCTTAGGCATTAAATGCTATGGTCATAGATGTTCTTTCCATTTGCTGATATGATGCACATGTTCTATTTGATCCGAGTTTCGCCCATTCATATGTGTCTCCATATTTTGCTACTCAGTTTGGTAAAAGAACCTGTTCTATTAGTACACCCTTTCCATATGGCTGTGCTAATTGGAGAATCTATTTTTGTTAAGCATGTGTATTAGGCATTTGAAATATCTATTGATGGTAGTGAGACATTAGCATATTTGATTATAATAGATATGATGGACTTTGATGTGATCTTGGGCATGGACTGGTTAACTTCTTGCCATGCAACTGTTGACTGTCATGTAACGGTAGTCAAGTTTAACATTCCTGGTAGACAGAGATTTCAGGTTCAGGGTGATCGTAGTTTGGTTCCTTATAACTTGATCTCTGGCTTGGGAGCTAAGCGATTATTGATGAAAGTATGTAAGGGATATTTAGCAATGGTTAGAGATACCTTATTACAACCAGAAAGTCTAGAGAAAGTCCCAATAGTTTGTTGAATTCCCTAATATATTTCTAGAAGAGTTACCTGGGTTACTTCTTGAGAGGGAGATTGAGTTCTGTATTGATGTGATTCCAAACACCCATCCTATTTCTATACTCACTTACTACATGGCACCAACATAACTGAAAGAATTGAAAGATCAGTTAAAAGATCTGTTAGATAAAGGTTTCATCCATCCAAGCACTTCTCCATGGGGTGCTCCTATTTTCTTTGTTAAAAAGAAGGTGGGTCAATATGGCTATGCATAGACTATAGATAATTAAACAAGGTGACCATACGCAACAAGTACCTTTTGCCTCACATTGATGATTTGTTTGATCAACAGTAAGGTTCACAATGCTTTTCTACAATAGACCTTCGATCAGGTATCACCAGTTGAGAGTCAGGAGAGAGGATATCCCTAAAACAGCTTTTAGGAGTCGATATGGATACTATGAATTTCTATAATGTCATTTAGGTTGACTAATGCCCTAGCAGCATTTTATGGATTTGATGAATCGGGTTTTCAAATCTTTCCTTGATTGGTTTATCATAGAGTTCATAGATGATATTTTGGTTTACTTTCGGAATAAAGACAAACATGAGTAACATTTGAGCATTGTTTTACAGGCTGCGGGAGATCACAAACTTTATGCCAAATTCTCAAAGTGTGAATATTTGCTAGATAGTGCATCATTCCTTGGATATGTCATATCTAAGGGTGGTATAAAAGTAGACCCAAAGAAAGTGGAGGCAATAGAACATTGGCCAAGGCGAACTTCTGCTACTAAGATTCGTAGGTTTTTAGGATTGGTTAGATACTATCATCATTTTGTTAAGGATTTTTCCAAAATAGTAGCTCCTTTGACTAGATTGACACAGAAGCATGTGAAGTTTCAATGGTCAGATGCATGTAAGGAGAGTTTTTAAAGGCTCAAGTCACTTTTGATTTCAGCTCCAGTGTTGGTCTTACCATCAGGTATAGGTAGATATTCTGTGTATTGTGATGCATCCAAAGTGGGCTTGGGATGTGTTTTGATGTAGCATGGCAAAGTTATTGCCTGTGCTTCTTCTAGACAACTTAAGCGGCATGAACAGAATTACCCCATTCATGACTTAGAGATGGCAGCAGTAGTTTTTACACTCAAGATTTGGAGGTATTACTTAAATGGGCAAACATATGAGATCTATATAGATCATAAAAGTCTCAAATATATATTCTAGCAAAAGGACCTTAACCTTAGACAAAGAAGGTGGATGGAGTTACTTAAGGATTATGATTGCGCTATTCTCTATCATCCAGAACAAGCTAATGTGGTGGCCGATGCTTTGAGTAGAAAGTATATAGGCAGTCTTGCTCACATATCTAAGGATAGAACAATGATAGTTAGAGAGTTTCAAGAAATTGTGGATGGTAGAGTATAGTTTGAGGTCACCAATACTGGGCCATTAATAGCTTATGTGCAGCTTTGCTCTACTTTGATAAATAATATTAAGGAAGTGTATGGTCAAGACCCTTGTTTGGCAAGTATCATGGAAGATGTTAAGAAAGGTAAAATTTCTGAGTTTAATATTGATTCTGTTGGTGTTTTGCGATGTGGCTCATGATTATGTGTCCTAGATGTTGATGACTTGAGAAGGAAGGTGTTAGAGGAGGCTCATCATTTCTCTTACACTATACATCCAGGATTGAACAAGATGTATCATGATCTAAAAGAAGTTTATTGGTGGGATGGTATGAAGAAGGATGTGGCTGAGTTTGTGTCTAGATGTTTAGTGTGCCAATAGGTGAAGTTTGAGCACCAAAAACCAGCAGGCTTGCTGCAACGAATACATATACCTGAATGGAAGTGGGAGAGAATTACCATGGATTTTGTGACTGAGTTACCAAGGACTTCCAAGGGTTATGACTCGATTTGGGTGATTGTAGATCGATTGACTAAGTCTACACATTTCTTTCCAATGAAAGCCACTTACACAATGGCTTAATATGCGAAGCTCTATTTAAATAAGATAGTGTCTTTACATGATGTACCAATGTCTATTATCTCTTACCAGGGACCCCAGTTCACTTTTCACTTTTGGAGATCTTTTTAGATAGCTCTGGGTACCCATTTGGATTTGAGTACAACTTTTCATTCTTAGACTGATGGTCAGTCAAAGAGAACTATTCAAATCTTAGAGGATATACTTCATGCTTATGTTCTAGACTTTGGAGGTAGTTTGGACCAGCCTTTGCCCTTGATGGAGTTTGCCTATAATGGTAGTTACTAGTTTTATTTTCAGATGGCACCTTTCAAGTCTTTGTATGAGAGACGGTATAGATCACCGATTGGTTAATTTGTGGTTGGCGAGTCTAAAGTTTTGCTGCCAAATTTGATTCAAGAAGCTAATGAGAAGGTTAAATGGATTTGAGATCGTTTGGTGATTGCTCAAAATTGGTGGAAATCTTATTTAGACCAAAGATGATGTCCTTTGGAATTTGGGGTAGGAGATCATGTATTTTTATGTGTTTCTCCTATGAAGGGTATATTAAGGATTGGCAAGAAGGGTAAATTAAGTCCAAGACTTATAGGACCATTTGAGATTCTCGAGAGGGTTGGGCAAGTAGCTTATCACCTAGACCTTCCACGTGATCTTTCAGGAATTCATCTAGTTTTTCACATTTCCATGCTTTGGAAATACGTTCATGACTCTCCTCATATTATACAACATCAAACACTTTAGCTTGATGAATGTCTCAGCTATGTAGAGCAACCCACAGCCATAGTAGATAAGCAGGTGAAGCATTTACGCACTAAAGATGTTCTCTCGATGAAAGTTGTTTGGCATGGACCATTAGGTGAAGAAGTGAATTGGGAACACGAATTAGCTATGCGTGAGAACTAGCCGCACCTATTTAATGAACAAGGTTAGCAAGAAATTTCAAATTCGAAGACAAATTTATTTTAAAGGGGGAACAATGTGACGACAAACATAAAAAAAGGGGGGAATAAGTTTAAAAAAAAAGAAAGAGAAAGAATTTATTATTTAAGTCCCACATTGGAGAAAAAAATATTTTATATTATTTTAATTTTAAGTCCCGCATCGAAAATTGTTATAGACCAATGATGGTCATTGTTATAGATAATGGTGTTTGGACCATTAATGAAAATTGTTTCAGAATATAGATTGATGTTATATTCATAATAATTATCGATATTGGTTACTTTTTGAAATGCATATTTAAAAAATATTTTTGAGTGAGTTTTTTGATAGGAATTGTAGTTGTTAATATAGTTTGCATTAGTTAGCAACCACTTATATAAATAGGAATAAGGTGAAGAGATTGTATCGTTAGTTCATTTTGAGAGAATTATTAAGGCTAGCAAAAGGATCTCTATATTTAGTCTATTCTTTCTAGTATGATTCATATCAGTTTTCCAATGTCAGGAAATGTTCTATTTGAAATAAGATTATTTTTAATAAATTAAAATTTTTATTTTCACTCAAAAAATTTATTTTCTTATGAAATATGATATTTTTGTAAATTTTTTTAGGAGAAAACTATGCCACAATACTATACCTAACAGTAGTTAATGTTAGCCTTAATATACCTAGGATTATACTCTACAGAGGAGATACTAACTCTGTGTTAAACTAGCATCCATGAGTTAGTTATGGATTTAGAGCGTGATGCTCATTTGTTTAAGTCTTGAGCTTGTCAGATTGGTTAGTTTACCCACAAGTTATAGTACCTTACCTAATATAAGCATTATGTTACGTGTTAATATTAATTATTAAATTTAATTAAGTTAAATTAATAAGTAAATTTAGTTTAAATTTACTTTAAGTTAAGCTTACGTGTTTATTATGTTATTAAAATTTGTTAATTTATTTAAACAATTATTTTGGCGATCACATGCCAACATTAAATTCTTTTTAAGGAAATAAAATATCAGTCACATGTCGAAAAGTCTAAAATTTAATACTGAGTTACAAAATATTGCTCATGGAATAAAAATACCGTTCAAAAGTGCAAATATATCTAAGTACGTGTTATTTACTATAAAAAAATTTATTCCACTTAAACTCCTAAATAACTTCTCCCCATCAAATAAATTCTAAATTTTTTACATGCAACCTCGTTTCACATTAACCATCCATGTCATGAATAAAGAACTGTAGAATATTATTCGTACGTGGAATTTTCAAACTATATATAATTATACATTACTGTACATTTGAAACATTACTGACCTGGCATTTTGCTTGTACTGTAACTTGTGTGCATATGCACATATAGAAAAAAAAGAACTACTGTCCTCACTCGACATGTAGGAAAAAGAAAACTAAGGTTAGCATCCTTCAAGTACATGCTGTATACAAAGCTAATTTTCCCTAAACTACTTACAATCAACATTCTAAATAACCGAAACAAACTAGTCCTCCTTAAAGAAGACATCTAGCTTGTGTCAATAGATAGAGAGATGTAGATTCCCATCTCCTATCAACTGTAAGAGGCTTTAGAAATATCACAATTTATAAGGGTGAGAAATAAATTCTCAATAGGTACTCAAGTATATAAAACTAAGAAAAATAAGTTGCATAGCATTTCCAGCTGTAATAAATACAGAAAACACGGTTTCATGGTTAATCAATAATCTCAAATATGAGTAACAATTAGCATTTATAACTCCATGAAACTTTACTATATGTTACATGCTCATTAAGATTAAACTAGGGCTTAACCCCATTTTAGTTTTCTCTTTTACTTACATGGTTCAAATTTTAACTATTTGAGAATTCTCCCTTGGCATAGGGCGTCTCCTAAAACTAGAGTGGCCATTGCACCTGTGCACTGGTGGTTCTACTCCGCTATCCACACCTTTGATGGACTTGTCCACAAAGTGGATCTAGATACATATAAGACTTCTCATTGACTTCTTTCATGACATTTTATTAGAAATTCTTTTCTAATCTTTATGAATCACCTCAAATTCATTTTCTTTCTTTAGAGGATCACATCCAAGCTTAAGTCATTTCTTTTTCTTTAATTAAAGTAAGCATGTAACATAAGAGTGAACTTTCAAAGCACTAATATCTCAACGAGAACTATACAAGAGAATACATCTCTAAATCACCTCAATTTCACTATTTAATATCTTGTCACATCCTTGCACCCATAGTTAATAAGAAAACAAATTTATGTGCTTTTCCTCCCCAATATGGCCGTGACCTAAAAAAGTACCCCATATAAGTGTTCTAGTGATTAAATCCTCTTGTTTTCCCCTCTAACTCTTATGCAACACTAAAGCTTTAACTCACACTCAACCTATTAAATCACCTAACTATTTAAATCACTACGACCATGAGTGTGGAAATAGTTGCCACATTCTATACTTCTATCTAACTCAAATTTTCACCTAATCTCATATTCTCAATTAGCCAACTAACCTACTAACATCAAATTCAACACAACAACTCCAAAAATCCACTTGGCCATATACTCATCAATTCAAACAAACTTTAATAAAATCACACATAACACAAAACTAACTCATACCAAGAATTCTATTGCCATACATAAACATTAAATTCAAACATAAAAGGAATTATACAACCAATATTCTCACAAACCTTAAAATCATCATCACACACCTAAACTAAAATTTAACAACACAAACCACAAATAATCAACCAAAACACCTAGCTTGGCTGTGAGCCACATACTCTTGAATTTGTATAAATTTTCATTTAACTAAGCAAGAATCCTCCATAAAAATAAATATAACCTATTTCCATCAAGACTACACATTAAAACCATAAAAATCAACAAAAATTTGCACCTTAAAACCCTAAGATGGCCGTGAGCTAAGACGATCTAAATCTCATGGTTTCAAGTGATTTTCATCAAGGTTCATGAACAACAATAATCCCAAATTACCTAGTCAAGCTTATGACCATACAAAATCCTCCATTCTAACCCAAGAACCCTAAGTATGGCAACTTAGGAAAGTTAACCTCCCACTTGAAAATAGGTTTGGAACCTTTACCTAAGTGATTCACCTTACTCCAAACCACCCATAACCACCCCCAAAAACTCTAGAGAGAGAAAGTCTTATAGATTCAAGTCACCAACTACCATGAGACTATGGTTTTAAAAAGGAAAAAGTTAGGTTTTGAGTTTCCTACCTCTTGGAGTTGAAGCTTGGTAAGTGTTTGGGCTTGTTTCCTCCCTTTTTCCTCTTTTCTTCTTCTCTCCTCCCCTTTTCTCCTCCTAGACGTGGCTGTGACTGCTCCCTCTCTCTTCTCTCTCTCTTTTTTTTTTCTTTTTCCTCCTTTTCTTTGGCTTGGCGGTGGGGTTAGGGACACAAGGGAGATTATTGGGTTTGTTCATTAGTTTTAAATCTTGTTTTGTCTTGTTAGGAAACTAATAGGAAAGCTTATTTTTTGGTCATGTTAATCCCTTTAATAATGGTTTTTAATTAGTTTGTAACTAGGTTAGTTAGATAAAAACTAAATAGGTAGAACTAAATAATAATAGATTTAATTACTCTAGGCAGACAGTGATTATTTCTCCTTTTTGATTAAAATTGGGCACTTGTCGCAATGTTATTGGCCATTTTAAACCAATTACATTTTTACATATGTAAATCTTTCTAAATATAAATTTTTAATTAGATAGAGTATGCTAATTTCACCTATTTTAATTTATAAATGCTTAAAATATAATTAATAATTTATAAAATAAATTTGACTAATTTTTGTGCTTAAATATTTCATTGGACAAAAATGCCCTCATTTGAAATCCCAAAATATACTAAATTGCCACTGTACAATTTTTACTATTCTTTTAAATATTTCAACTATTTCTAGTTTCATTTAAATGACTCTCACTGTTTTATTCTATTTAAATGCTAAAATAAAAATATTAAAAAATAAATAAAACATTTCTTATGATAAATAATAAAATAAAATAAAAAGGACTTTATAAATTTTATATTTTATATTTTCTTAAATGGGGATGTTACACAAGTTGTGTATTCGGTTTGTTCAGTTTAAGTTTGAGCTTGTGGATTTGGTTAGCTTACCCAAACGAGCTGTGTGCTCGACTTGTTTTAGTTTTGCATGGTAAATTATTTCGTTTGAGATTTGTTATTAGAAATTGTTTATTAAATTTATTACCTTGTTATATTTTCTTTAATGAAAATTATAATGACTATGATCTAGGACTCTTATATTTTAGAAAGAATTATATATCCCAGTTATATTATTTCCAGTTATTTTTACTTAGTTTTATTTGCCATATATTATTTTAGAAATTATTTTGTTATTACTCATAAAAAGCTCGTGCCCACGCTTGTGCTGTTTCTAGTGTAGTAGGTATTAATTGCTTATTGAGTTGTAAACTCACCCAAATCGTTGTTATATGTTTTTCAGATAAGGAAAAAGACTTTGTTTCTGATTCAACTCCTCCGGTTTGATCGAGAGAGTTTTCAATTGTTGTTGGTGAGCCTACACACTGTTCGTTTAGGTAAGTTTGAACATTTTTTTTTTAAATTTAGGTATGAAAGCCTAGTTGGCTAATTCTCTTATATATGCTCCATTATTTTTATAAGTAAGATCCTTGTCAGTCTGTTATATGTAGTTACTGATTGAACTACATTATGTTATTTTATTTTGAAGTAAATTATTGGTGATTGAGAATCACCTGTCAGACATTGCAAGTATGAATTTGTTTTGAAAAATAAAGTATTTTCTGCAGCCCTGTAGTGGCTATTTGGATTATCTGCTTGAAATTACAAGTTTGGAGGCTTGTTTGGCATGGGTAAGCCTACTATAAGCCCTTGACATACGCCAGTCATGGAACCCCAGTTCGAGTTTTAACATAATCCTAATGGAAGAGACATGCTGCTATAAAAGACTGACTTTTAGAGAGACTTAAGAGACTTTGGGGTCTAAGGAGAGAAGCCATCGAGCATGCAAGTAAGATTGAAGATCTTTGTTCCTTTCTTCTTCTACTTTTTCTTTTTGTTTTATTTTGTTCTTAATGGTGTAACTTCTTAGGCTTTGGATTGTATTTTATTTTATTAGTGTAAACTAATTTTCTCCTTCTTTTCTCTAGGATTACAATTAAATCCGCATGTAGTTTTGATCTTTTGATTTCTTTCTTTCTTATTTCAATGTTATTTGAGTTGTTTATTTTATCTTGATTTTAATGTTTCCAATTGCTTGATCACCAATTAGATTGATTAGGTAAACTTAAATTAAACTTGAGAAAGGAAATTTGGGTTTAAGTAACATATGTTCAAGGCATTTGGGTCTTGAATGAATCGATTCATTTATATGATAAGAAATACACTCAAACCATATGTAACCGTGATTAAGAAAACAACTTTTGCATCCAAACAATCTTATTAATATATATATATATATATATATATATTAGATTTTGAGCTATTAGCATCGTGAGAATTTGCTCAAATGGAGACAACTTCATATTGGAGGGAAAATTCATGGGTACACTCCATGTGCATACATGTAAAGGTTGGATCATGCCGTGTCAACTACTGGCAATGAAAGATCGAGGTATAACTAAGAATTTCTATTGATTTTTTTGCCAATAAAATTTCTATTGATGAATTGCAGGATTTGCTAGTGAATAATAAGTCCAACTTACTAAATTTATAAATATAGGTAGACTAATAGAGAAGTACTTATATTGTTCAGAGTTTAAAAATTAGATGCTTGCGTATTCTTTTCTTTTTTTATTTCAAAATCAGTATCAAAATGAATGTACATCAAGATGTTAATTTTGAATTTCTTATACATATCTTTTGATGCCATCAGCTGATATATTTAAAATTTAAAATCATATTATAGATTAGGAAGAAAAAATTGATAATCAAACATAAATGATTAAATTTAATTTAAAAGTAGGTATATAATTATTTAAATTATTATTTATCCTTCCTTTAATATTAGTTTTGTTTTGGACTAAATTCGAGACATGTGGATTACTTGGAATTCAACTAAGGTTTATGAGATCTACTCCAAGGTATTTAACTCCAATAAGATTGTGAAGTGGGGGTACTTGCAAAAAGCACCCCAATGGTCAAGTCAAAAGAGTCCTAGCAAGATTATGGTGAGAATGAATTGAATTGTACTTGAGGAATTAGCTTCCTTTTATAGGCAAGGCATCCTAGTTGATTTCGAAGAGGTTATCTCCAGAAGATTATGTTAAGTCATCAATTTTTGGCTTATAAGTTTATGCTAATCTCTTAGGACTTCTTCTTGTTATTTATTATTGCTGAGGTAGTTATTAGAGCTACATCAGCTGGGTCCACATCAACTTAGTAATAATTGTACCAAATACTATCTTCAAGTCAGTGGCTTATATTTATGATAAGGTTCCAAGTTGTACTTAGCCCGACTTTCCAAGGTGCCTGGGTAACAATGCCACGATAACTTTTAGTTCCTGAGATAAAGTTGCAAAGTTCCTTGGGTAACTATGTGTTTTACCCCCACTTCCCATCGTGGCCACATGTGTCGAGCAAAAGCCCCATCTTGCGCATTTAATGCATTGTATAAAACTCTAATCCTCATTCTCATGATTATATTTTGAATTTTGAAATAGTTTTTTACCATATTTTCCCCAAGTCTTAATGAGCAGAGTGAAATGGTTACAGAGCTGGGTCTTGTAAAAAGGGTTCCCTAGGATCTCCTTCATTTCTTTACATTTCATTCTCTACATCCATCATCATCCTCTTTAGATTTCTATATTCTAGAAATCTAAATAGGATGATCTTTTGCTACGCTGAAGTCCATTGCAAATCCCAATGCTTGTAATTCTAGAAATCTAAACAGGATGATCTTTTGCTATGCTGAAGTCCATTGCAAATCCCAATGCTTGTAATTATTCTCTTGGCTTCATTCATCATTTTCTCTAGATACCACCCTCCCTTTTATTTTTCAGTTTTCCTTTTGGGGCTATTGTGGTTGACGTAAGGGAGATCCTTGATAATAGTGAGGAGGTGAGCTTCTTGTCAAAATAGAGGTACCGGTCCTTTTGCCTTCTTCCTAGTGAAAGGGTCCCTCCACTAGAATAGAAATTCTATTGGGCATTGGAGGCCAAGGTCCCACACTAACTTACAAGCCAAGATAGCTAAACTAGATAGGAAATTGGTCGAACAACGGAGACTGAGGGATAAGCTGAAATGTAAAATTACTGAGCTAACCAAGATGATGTCTAGGTGGAGTAGCTCTAATGAGGAAACTGATACTAGTTTGGCCTCTGTAGGTACTTCTCATTGCTAGAAACTTGACATACGTCATAAGGCAGCTTCAGGTGGGATACCCCAAGGTGCTAGCTAGTATTTATCAATGGGTGGATGGGATAGTATTATAGACTCCCTCCTTATTTCAAACTAAAAAAGATGTTCGAGATTTGATAGAATATTTAGAGCTCACTCCCAGAAGGACGAACGAGAAATAATACATTTGCCACCCTTGCCATCGAGATGATAAGGTGTGTTTCCAAAGAATGAAAGGAGAACATTACATTTATCTTTATGAGACATTGTTCATCAAATTATGCATCTGACTTTTGTTTTCTCGCTTCTAAACTGATATGCTAATAAAACTAAATGTTGATCGTTCACAAGTTCACCTAAACTAGTGAGCTTTCATTAGGACATACAAGATTGTTTATGATTATTTTGGAATGCTGAAATCTTTGAAAGTATTCTTTTACTTTTTTTGGCATTCTCAAGCCATCAGGGAGCCAAAAGCGAGGATTGGTCTCCCTTAGAGCTTGGATAGGAAAGAAAGCCTTTGAAATTTTTGAATAATCCAACAAGGACTTTAGGGAGGGCTTTTCTGAATTGGGGAGAGTACTGAGAACAATTCCTTTCTTTGTATTAGCTAGCGAGGACCCTTTATTCCACTTGTATTGGTTGAGTGGAATGAAACATGTTAATAAAACCAAATCAACTAACTTTTTACCCTGAGGAAAAGATAACCAACGAGTTGATTGTGGAGCTCAGGTCGATAAAATGTTTCAAGATCATAAACTCGGATGAAAATTCTCTTAAAGCAATCTTCGATATATTTTTTCTTTCGCATTGTCTTCATCCATGTTTTATTCTTATGATTTATAATACTCATTTTCATTTTGTAGAGAGCATTATGGTGGACAAGAATAAGGCTACTTTGTTGTAGGCAAATAACTGAGAAGAAATCTAGAGAGGAGACCACATGGGCAATTAATGCCTATACCTAGCAAGAGAACCAGTCACAATGGTTCAACCCCCTCTGAGGGGCTAAAGTTGAGGTTGTTCGAATTGACCTTGATGCCTCTTTGGACTTGGAGGAGCCCAACTTCACCCATAAAAGGAAAGTCATAGAGGCCAAGAAAAAGAAGACCAAAGGTACATACTCTGGGGTTGACAAGGGAGGATCTATTCCTGAAGTTGAGGTAGGTGGCGATCAAAGCTTAGGAGGCTTCGTCTCTCTTTGGAATAATAAGAACCTAGATGTTAGGGACTTCATTGACTAGCAAGTCCTTCTCAAGGACAATCTCAGTAGGTTTCATGCTAGTTTCGTGCCTCTATATTTGAGTTGATGGAGGAATGTAGGCTTCAACTTGCCTATATGACTCGATTCCTTAAATACAAGCCAAAGAACTGGTTGCATTAAAATCTATTAACTTTAGGCTTGTCCAAGATCGAGAAGCACTTCATGCTTAGGTGATAAAGGAGCGGGATGCCACTAAGCTTGAAGCATCTCATGCTGCTAGCTGCTTCCAAGAAAAGGGAGGAGGATTTGGAGGCTAAGAAGAGGGAGCTCTCTAGGTTGGTGGAAAGCTCGGTCAATGTCACGTGGAACAACGTCGTCATGTAGATCCAATTTCTTTATCCCGATATCGATATCTCGCAAATGAGTCCTGTGAAATAGGTCTGAGAAGCCTACTATTTAATTTCTTTATAACTTTTTTATTTGCAACTTATTCTTACTATAATCAAACAGTTCAAAAACTGACATTAATTTTACTTTATTTGTCCACTATTCTTTCTATTTTGCTTCAGGATCCCAATTTTGTGTTATCTGAGATCTTTGTAATGATGACTTAAGACTGAAGTCTAATTTTTGCGATGTTTTGAGTTTGAAATGAATTAAGAGTTAGTCTATTTGAAAAACAGATCTAGGGGACCAAAGTCCTTTAATAATAATTGTTGGGGACCAAAATCCTCGATATCTTTGATTTCAAGATCTTAAGATGTATTTTCTTTTCATAAACCATTCTTCCGAATTATACGTCCCAAGATGACTATAGGATCTAATAATAACATTGATGGCTTTGAGCAGCATTTCTTTTTAACTCAGAATGGGCAACACATAGTAGTCTTAGTATCTTGGTTTCACTTGGGCAGCTCTAAGTGACCCTCGATTTTAATATGGGTGACCCAAAGTGGCCCTAGGACAATTGGCTATTAGTCCTTTATAGTATGGGCAGCTCTAAGTGGCCTTTGATGTAGGTCTAAGATGGTTAATCCGAAGTGGCCCTTGGACTTGATTAGTTAATCCCTTATTACTATGGGTGGCTCTAAGTGGCCCTTAATATAATTTTAAGATGGGTGACTAGAAATGGCCTTATGTTTTATTTATCACTTAGCCTAGTATGAATGTTAAAATCATAACTGTAACATTATTATAATAAAACTTGGTTGCAAGAAAAAGATTACATAATCCTTATACATCATAGTGCGCAAAACACTTATTACATAATATCTTGAAAAGGGTTCCTAACTATAGTAGCATCATCGGTTAGAAGTATTCCAAGACCTCGGAATTGGTTCTCCTCCTATGTGTGTGAACTTGTAGGCTCCTTTTCTGAGAACTTCTATAACTCGATATAGACCTTCCCAATCTGGGGCGAGTTTTCCTTAAGCTGCGTTTTTGGCTCTAATATTTGCATGTCTCAATACCAGGTCTCCTAACTTAAAGTTTCTTGGGATAACCTTAGATTTATACCTTCTAGGAACTTGCACCTTTGTTGCTACTTCTCAAATCTGAGCAATTTCCCTTTCTTCTTCAAGGAGATCTAAGTCTCCATGTAGAGTTGTTTCATTGTCATCTTCTTTGAAAGAGATTCTTCTCCAACTTAGTTCACCAATTTCGACCAAGATCTTGGAGTTAGACCTATAGGTCAATTTGTACAGGATCTCTTCAGTTGCCGAGTGTGGAGTGGTATTGTAGGCCCATAACACATGAGATAATTGTTCAAACTAGTTCCCTTTGGCTTTGCCAAGTCTAGCCTTGATCCTTTTTAATATGGCTTCGTTAGCTGTTTTGACTTGGCCATTGGCTTGTGGATGTTCCATTGTGGTGAAACATAGCATAATTTGGAGACTTGTGCAAAATTCTTTAAATTTTTTATCCGATAATTGCATGCGGTTGACAATTACAATGGATTCTGGGATGTCGTATTAGAGATAACATTTTTTGAAGCAAAATTCCTAACTCACTCAGAGGTGATAGTGGCTAGAGAATCTGTTTCAATCTACTTTATGAAATAATCATTTGCTACGACTAAGTACTTTAGTTGGCCATGGGCTTGGGGAAAAAAACCAAGTAAGCCCATCCCTATTTTAGAAAATGGCCAAGGGATGCTCATAGTGGATAGCTACTCGAGTGGAGATGCATGGAAATTGGTAAACTTTAGCATTTGCCATATTTCTTGACATATTAGAATCCGTTCATCTTCATGGTAGACTAATAATAGCCAGCTCAGAGAATTATATGTGATAGTGATCGACTTCCAAAATGTTTACTGAAGATGTTTTCGTGGACCTTATCATGGGTATACTTTGCTTTAGAGGGAGTGACATAATTTATAAGTGGAATAGAGAATACCCTTCTATACAATTGATTGCCGATGAGGGTATACCAACTTGCTGGACTTGTTATTTTTCTAGCAATTTTAGGATCTTGTGGTAGGAATCCATCTCGGAGGTAGGTTATGATTGGGGTGGTGGAACTAGGCTCCTTTAAGATATGCATAATGTGTTCTTTCTTCATCATACTTGGAATAGACAAAGTTTCTTGGACCACGTCCTGTTATTCCTAGGGCTTTTGGTACTGGCCAGCTTTGAAAGGATGTTGGCCTAGGGCTTTTATTCCTAAGCTTTGTGCTCAACTTAGATACTATCAAATGTGCTCATAAAATCTTTCCCCTTTTGTAAATACGTTACGAGCATAGGGTCTTTAGTCTGGTAAGTACCCTAGTTTTGACTTGTCACATACTGAGAGTCATTATACATAGTGATTTTGGTTGCTCTAATATCCTTAGCCATTGAAGTCCTACAAGATGCCTCATATTTGGCCTGGTTGTTGGACGTAGGAAAATCAAACTTGAGGGAATATTCAACCATCATGTCGCTTAAGCTCTCCAAGAATATTCATGCTTCATTTCCCTTTGGATTTGAAACACCATTTACAAATATGGTGAAGAGTTTTTGGGCTCCTCATCTTTAGTCATTTTGAGAACAAAGTTGGCTAACACTTGTGCTTTGATAGCACTCCAAGGTTTGTAGGCTATGTCGAACTCAGATAAACTCAATGGACCGTTCCAATATCCTTCCAATTAGCTAAAGTTTGTGAAGCACTTGCTTGATCGGTTGGTCAATTTTGACTATAATGTAGTGGCTTTGGAAGTACTGTCTTAGTCTTCAATTTGAGGTGAGCATAGCAAATGTCACATTCTTGATTTTTTGGTATCATTGTTCTAGCGCTTGTAGAAATTTGCTTGTGAAGTACACCAGTTTTGGCCATCATTAGTTTCTTTGACAAGGACTGAGCCGAGTGCTTCGTCGTTCATTGGGAGGTATAAATAAAGGACCTTTCTTGGGTGTGAGCACTCGAGAATGGGTGGTGAGGCTAAGAATATTTTTAGCTATTGGAAGGCCTTCTCATATTTCAGACTCCAATCGAAATCCTTTCCCTTCTTTAAGATTTTGAAAAGAGGAAGAGATCTATGCCTCAATTTGGCCATAAATCTAGTGAGTACGACAATTCGCCCAATGAGATGCTAAACTTATTTCACTGAGGTAGGGCTTTTAAATCTAAATAACAGCTTGACAACTATCTAGATTTACTTTGATTCCCTAACTTGTTAACAAAAACACTGAGGAATTCACTGGCCTGGACTCTAAATGCTCAATTTTTTGGATTTAATCTCATATTGAGCTTCCTTAGTTGTTGGATGATCTCTTCTAAATCTCATATGTGATTTCTTGAGGTAGGGATTTTAACTAACATGGCATCGACATAGACTTCAATATTGCAGCTTATTTGATCTTCAAAAACCTTGTTCATGAGCCTTTGATAAGTTACCCTATAATTTTTAAAGCCAAAGGACATCCTTTTGTAGTAATAGGTTGGTTTCTCTATGAAGAAGGCGGTCTTTTCTTTGTCTTAGGGGTACATAGGAATCTAATTATATCCCGAGTAAAATCCATGAAACTGAGGCATTGGTACCCTGACTTACCATTGACTAATTTATCAATGTTTAGGAGTGGATAAGGGTCTTTTGGATGCACCTTGTTCAAGTCGATGTAGTTTACACTCATTCTCCACTTTCCATTTGACTTCTTGGCCAAGACAACATTAAACAACCAAGTAGTGTATGTGACTTCTCAGATGAAACCGGCTTCTATCTTTTCCTTCACCTGTCTCTCAATTTCAGCTTATCGTTCAAGGTTGACTTTTCTTCTGACATACTAGTTTGATGTCCGGCCAAATTGTAATACGCATACTACTATAAGCATTACATTACGTAATAAAATATATGTAATTAAAAATTCAATTCAAATATGATTAAATTTAATTAATTAACTTAAGGATTACATGTCTATTTAATAAAATAATCAATTAAACAATTAATTCATTTAATCAATTATGTGTCTCTTTATTAGCTATCCTTAGCATGTAAAATTTTAGATTATATGTCTAAAAATCTAGGATTTAATGCCAATTCATAAATTCTCAGTCACTTAATAAATAAATATTTCTAGCATATGAAAAATTTTGACTATGTGACATATCTAATAAACTAATTTATTTCTTTTATTTGATTACGTGAGTAAAAATTAAGTAATTATTCTTAGTTTTAATATAAGTTCTAACTAAACCATTTATTCTATTTCACCATCCATAAAGACATGTAAAAATTTCAATCATACATTAATCTAAACATAAACTACTAGCTATCATGTTCTAAAGATTTACTCATACAAACACACCAATATACATTTATTTATTTGTTTACTACATATTTTATATCCAAAAAAGTGTTAATAGTAGATTTCTTCTTGCATGCTAGATTATATACATATCCACATTAAAAAAAAAAAAATACATTTGGCCTCACTTGGCCATGTAGGAAGGAAATCTTATGTTATCATACTACATAACCATCAAACCATCAAACAAACATCTATAAGTAACGTTAGGAGCCACCAGAACAAAACTATCTTGTTCAAGAGAATAAACTAAATCAACATCTATCACTAATAGTATAAAGACCCTTATCTTCAGTCTACTACTGGAGGCTCTGGAAACACCAAATATAATAGGAGTGAGAAATATAATTTCTCCGTAGGCACTCAAAGAAAATATAAACAATAATGAAAAACCTTGGTATTTCTAACTATATAACATATAGAAAAATTGTTTCATGGTTAGTAAATATTTAGAATATGGATAATGTATAACAATTTACCCCATGACATTCTTTTCATTAATTACGTACTCATAGAAACTTTTAGTTAGGGCTTAGCCCTTTTTTCATCTTTGCCTACATGATCCTATAACATAATCATTAACCATAGTCATGGCAATTTGCATAATTGAGAATTCTCCGTTGACGTAGGGTGTCCTCTAACATAAGTGGTCATACTACACCCTTTTGGTGGATTCCACTCAACATATCCACACTTAGGGTGGACCATAACCACAAAGTAGACCATAGACATATATAGGACTTCTAATGGACTTCTTCCGTGATATCTTATTAGAAATTCTTTTCTAATCTTTCCGGATCACCTCTAATTCATTTTCTTTACTTTGAGGATTGTTTCAAAGATTTCATAGCATCTTTCACTTGAATTGAAGTGAGCATTTAATTATTTTACTCTTAGTTGCTAAACATATTTAAATATGCTAAGCTTTATTATAGGATGTCATTTTCTACCTTAATATCCATAGAACAAGTAAGGACATTTTCCTAGCATCTACGGTTCATAGACCATATAGCCATCTTTCTGAGTTCACATTACATTAAGTTACCAAAAATGCATCAAAGTGACACTAGAACACCTAAGCCTTATAAATATTTGTATGACTTAAATATGAACTTTTTTGAACAACACATAGCAGTCAGCCACATTTAGGCATATCCTAGTTCTTCTTTTACATTTTTCACTTGAATGAAATCAAGATAACTTTAAAATGACTAAGGGCTAATTCACACCTAATTAAACTACATGATTCTTTGTACAACTCCATTATGGCTATGAGCTTCCTAGAAACACATAAATTCAAATTTTGGCAATCTAAGTATAATTTTATTTAAATTATCATTAAAACATTATAGTTAACTCATAAAATCCTAATAACTCATTGAAATTCCCTTGATTAGTTCATAGCCGCATAGTACGCCTACGAGCATCATGACTTTTTCTTCACTTCTATCATTTAAATTATGCTAATATAACATCAAATTACCTAAAAATTCACTCATACTTAATCAAAATCACATGGTTCTTCACGAACCCCACTGTAGCCGTTAACATCAAAGGAGAGTTTAAGATGCTCTTCAACCATCTAACCATAATGAGTAACAAATAGATATCCACACAGCACCAAAAGCAATAATATCATGATTTCTTAATGAAGTTTGAAATTTAAGCAAGTAAATTTATAGGGTGTAAGCTAAAGTTTTAGAGTTGTATAGGGGTTAGAGGTGAAAATAAGAGGATATCATCACTAGAGCTCCCATATAGTACTTTTTAGGTCACGACCCCATCAGGAGGAAAAGCACATAATTTGTTTACTTAAGAACTATGGTTTCAAGGACGTGACAAGATGTTAGAGAATGAAATTGAGATGATTTAGTAATGGATTCTCATGGTTAATGTCTCTTTGAGATGTTAGTGCCTTAAAAAGTTCATTCTTAATATGTTACATACTTACTTTAATTAAAGAGAAAGAATACACTAAGCTTGGATGTGATCCTCTAAAGAAAGAAAATGAATTTGAGGTGATCCATAAAGATTAAAAAAGAATTTCTACTAAAATGTCATGGAAGAAGTCCATGAGAAGTCTTACAAGTGTCTAGGTCTATTTTATGGACAGGTCCACCAAAGATGTGATAGTGGAGTGAAATCTACTAGTACACATGTGAAATGACCACTCTAGTTTTAGGGAACACTCTATGCAGAGGGAAAATTCTCAACCAATTAAAGTTGGACCATGTAGGCAAAAGAGAAATTTAAAAGGAGTTAATCCCTAGTTTAAGCTTAGTGAGCATGTAACATAGAGTAAACTTTCATGGAATTGTACTTGTTAATTGTTATGCATATTTGAGATTATTGACTAATTATGGAACTGTATTTTTTATATTTATTACATCTGGAAATGCTATGGGGCTTATACTTTAATTTTTATATACTTGAGTACCTACTAAGAATTTATTTCTCACTCCTATATACTATGGCATTTCCAGAGCCTCCTACGGCTGACTAAAGATGAGGATTTACATTTCTTTGTATATTGACACTAGCTGGATGTCTCCTCATCCGAGGACCAGTTTATTTTGGTTACTCCTAGTGTTAATTATTAATAGCTTAGGAAGAATCAACTTGGAATATAGTATGTACATGTAGGATATTGACCCTGGTTTTCTTTTCTTGCATGGCCAAGTGAGGCCAGTAGTTTTCTTTTGATGTGCATATATATATAGGTTGGAGTACAAGCAAAAGTGCCAAGTTAGAAGTCTCTTCAACGTACAGTAATATATAATATTGTATAGTTCTTTGTTTATGACATAGATGGTTGATATGAAATCTGGTTACATATAGAAAATTTTAGAAATTCATTTGATGGAGAAATGTCACTTAAGAGCTTATATTTGATAAATTTTCTTTGTAGAAGATAACACGTAATTAGATATATTTACATATTAGGGTAATATTTTTATTCCGTGAATAATATTTTGTGATTTAAAATTAAATTCTGGATTTTTTGATGTATGACTAATTTTTTATTTCCTTAAAAAGAATTTAATGTGGGCACACATGAGCCAAAATAATAGTTTAAATAATTTAATAAAAAACATATAATTTGACCTTAAAATACATTTAAACTAAATACATATATTAATTTAGCATAAGGAAAAATTTAATAATTATTTTTTTACACGTAACACAATACCTATACTAGGTAAGGTGTTACAGGAGCTAATGATCTTTTAATATTCCAAATCTTAATGGACTTACCCTTTCATTGTTCCATCTTTTGCTAAATATCTTACTCTGATCTAGTTCAATTTTTTGGTCAATTTTTTGTTCTAATCATATTCATGCTCTGATACCTATCATACAATTTGCTAAATTGATTAATGCATGAGGTTACTAATTTTGCTACAGACAATAAATGAGTTATAAGTTAAGGGGGATCTGCTGAACATTCTCAAGTATTATGCTCTAACCCTTCTCATCCTACAAAGTAAGAATGATAAACCTTCTCAATTGATGCAAATCTTAAAATCTTCAAATAGTTTGTCATCATCAAAAAAGGAGAGATTGTGTGGGAGATTGTAAGCTTCAAATACCTCATAAGCAAATTATTTCCATTTGGTTTTGATGATTAACAAACTATGTTGAAGTGTTGAAGTATTGCTTTAATATGCAGAACTTTAGAAAATAGATGAGAAAAATATAATGTAGAGACCTTTAGAAAATGATGAAGTATTATGCTAATCTGTAGACCTTCAAAAAATGTTAAAGCATTTTGAAGTGGATTAATGTATTCTTATGAGATTTCCTTTTAAGCTTTATTGTACAGACCTTTAGAAAGTAGAACAGAAAGAACAAGGGATGATTGGATGATTACCAAAACTCAATGAGAAAAGTCCATGAAGACTTGAGAAATTTGATCAAAGATGCTAGCATCCATAATTTGAGAAAAGCCCATGGATTAATATGATAAAGCTTGAAGATCTCATGAAGACAAGATTAGAAGTCTAAAAAATGTTCAAGAGCAAGATTTTCTCTTCAATTTGTGTCAAGACAACATCAATTAAGTCAAGAGAAATTAACTTGACAAGAGTCAAGGCTTAAGAAAGTTTGTTGAGAAAGTTAGAGTTGAGAAGAGTCACACAGAACCTTCTAAATTTACTAATGGATAGACTGTATTTCATGCTGAGTATCTAAAAATAGCTGTTATAACAACTAGTGTTTGTCTAGTGGAGAACAGAACATTCCAAAGCTCCAACGGTTAGTTTTTGAGAGTATAAAAGATCTTAACTCAAAGATTTAAAAGTTAGAAGATTTACAAGCCCGAATTGAAAAGTATAGTGAACTTCAGAGATCACTCTTCTCATATTTTCTGAAGCTTCCAACTTGTGTAAATATTAGCCAAAATCATATTGTAGGTATTTGTTTTACTCAATTACTTGTGTAAATCCACTCCTTGAGTGTTTTCAAAAGTAACCCATTACAAAATACCTGTCATAACACATGATCTAATGAGATAGAAAGTGAACTAGCGGGTTGTACTTGTCATTGTAGTATTTTTCTAGCGTTGAGAGGTGTTGAAGAAAGAATACTTGTGTAAATGCCTAGAAAGGTTATGGATAAAAGAATACTCTGATTTAGAGTGAAAAATCTTAGCGAGGAGCTGAGGACTGGATGTAGCCCACGTAGTTTAAGTTTGAACCATTATAAATCTTTGTGTTAAGCTCTCTTCCCTTTTATCTTGCAATTATCTTTAGTTATGTTCTTATTTTGAGTTCACTAAGTGATATTGTTTAAGTTGAAGTTCATATCTTTCCTTAAAATCAACTCAAACAAGTCAAGTGTTTGAAACTTAAGCTTCTGCGAGTTTAAATCTGATTAGAAGTACTTTTTAAGTGTTATACTTGATTTATAAGTTTCAAAACTTGTTTTGAAAGATATCTGAAATAGATTTGCATCATTACTCTGCATTTGGTATTATTTGATATAACTAAGAAAGTCGAACCTTCTGAACTTCAACACAATGCTAGCTTTGAACTTTCTCAACTCTAAGTGTTCAAACTTGAGAAATTTTTGAGAAAGGTGATTGTGTTTGTAGAAAAATCCAAAATCAAGGAGCACAATTCAATCCCTCTTTTTGTGCTTTTACCAACTTTAATTGGAATGTGAGCATCAATGTACCAAAGGTAGAGTCGCAGCCACAGAAAGTTGGAGTTATGGCCATGGAGCTATATAAATATGATCTTTTAAGAGTTAAATCATAGAGAGAACTTTGCCTAGGAATTAGGTATTCCAAAGGGAGAGAGGCCATCAAACAATTAAAGAGAAGTGATTTTAGAAGATTAATGATTGAATATTTTGCGATCTATAGCTTCTCTTTTCTTCCTTTATTCTTTTCCTCTTGTTAGCATGAAGTAATTTGCTTTTTTCAAGGATTGCAACTGAATTCACATGTAATTTGGATCCTTATTCTTCTTTCTTTCTTATTTTAGGCAGAATTGAGTTATTTATTCAATCTTATTCTTAATGCTGTTAATTGCTTGCACTAATTAAATTGATTTGGTAAACCCTAATAAAATATGTTTAATTTCACTTAGTTGATTAAATGAATTGATATGTTTGTGAGATAGGAATATACTTACAAGTCATATGTAATCAAGATTAAGGCTTAATCTTAATGAGTCTTTCTTTAATTTAATTCTCATTGGAATACAAAGAATTGTTCATAAGGATATTTTTATAAGATTACTGGAAGATGTTTATGAATAAATTAGAACGCTAGATTAAAAACTCATTCACTAGAAAAAAATTCTGTTCAACAGCAGATTTTTTTTATGATTCGTGGCAGTTATTCGCAAAGGAAGCTAAATCACCACATCTTCCTAGTTGGTCTCAAAGAAGGCTATCTTTAGGAGATTATGCTAAGCCTTCATTTTTAGGCTTATAAGTTTATCTTAATATCTTAGGACTTCGTGTTATCTATTATCGCTGAGGTAGTTTTAAGGCCATAGAAGCTTGATTGTTATTTACATTACCTTATAAAGTCCAATAATAACTGAGCGAAACAAGTTTAGATACATTTAGATTAAATTAGTAGATAATTGTTATATATAAAAAATGCTCACTAGCATGAAGAGAATAATATTTGTTGATAAAACTTTATTACAATTTCAATATAAGATTCTTTTAAGATCACATAATCGATTAATTTAATATGAAGTATGTAACACCCGACCTTATAAGTATAGTGTTACAATCTTACTTAACTAATCTTCTTTTGATAATTATAGAGATGAAATTAAACTGGGTAATTATACCCTTAATAATCTTTTACCTTGTACTGTTTATAAACTAGGTTACCACTTTTGGTATTTAATTCTACACTTAACTAAACTGGATGTATTCCTCATATAAAAGTTGAACTTGCATCATAGATTTTTGGATTAGAAACTTTGAACCCTTTACTAACATTATACTTAATTGGTGAACTTACTAGTCAATCATATTTATATCACTATTCTATGTTAAAGTAATAAGGTTTAGTTAACCATAGTCCATCTAAGATCATATTATGACTTAGTTAGGTTCATAAACTTAGTTCCTTTCTAGGTAAAATAACTAGAGCTCTCGGCAATTTCACCACATGGGCATTGAACTTCCACTGCCTGAGCACCCAGGCACAGAAACCATGCATAATCTTGGCCAGGCCAGTGCTTGAGCGGTGGCCTCTAGGTGCGTAGGTGCCCAATCTCAGCTATCCCACGGCCTAGGAGCCCAAAGCTGGCACCAAGGCGCCAAGATGGCCGAGAAGGCCATTTTCATGTTCTAGTTTCCCATGTTTCCGATTTCTTTACTCATCGCTTAGGGAGTTCTTTTACACATGCTTAGGCATATATTAACCTCATTTTAAAGGTATCAAATTACTTCATTCACCTTTATGATTTGAGTTAAATTTTATGGTAATGTCCATACACAATCACACAACATCATACATCAAGGCATGTTTATTTATTAATCCCATTAAAGTTAGGGTTACAAGTCACCTAGTTAATTATTATATATTCAAAATGAGGGGTGTTAAGTTAACTATTTCACAAACCCCTCCAAAAAGGTGACTTGTCCAAAGTTTACATAGTTACATTACAACCCTAACCCTACTAGGGATCTTGATTGTCCAGCTGGACAACCCTAATACTTTGGATGGCTTTGACAGCTCCCACATTTGGAATATCCACCCAAAAATATTGTATTTCCACGACAATATGGAGGAAAAGCATTTTTCTTAATCTGAAAACATTAGAAACAAATGGTGAGGTAAAATCTTAGTAGAGAGTAATAACAAGTTAGTTTACAATTATAATGTTTTCAGCTATATATACATACAGAAAATGTCTTCTCTTTAACATAAACTTTCAAAACTTATTGGTAATAAGCATAGTCATGTTAAAGTCTTTTAGTCCATAGTCTTGCTTTCAACATGAGAGTGTCATAAAATTTCAACAAAAGGAATAGAAGAATGAACCATGAATTTAAAGAGTAGATCATTATCCAGATACATAGAAACATCTTAAATAAGAGTGATAGAAAAGAGTTATCACTCCTTACATAGTCTTGATTAAGTTTGGTTGCTTGTTCTCCTCTTAGTGGTTTACGAGCTAGGGCTTTAAAGTGAAGTGGGCAAAGTTTTGGTAAGGTTTCAAGTGGGTGTGTTCATGGGATGCATGGAACTAACTATTTATAGACTAAGGTGAGTGTGTGGGTGCATAGCCTTGTGAATGGGTGAGGGTGAGTGTGTGTGTCGTGGATAAGTGCTGCTTGCCAAGTGGGATTGCTTTTGACTAGAGACATGTGATTGAATACACAACTTGGCTAGAGTTAAGCCACATGGCACCCTATCTCAATGGTTATGATTGCTTAGTTAGGGTTTGTAACTTAGTGTATCAAGTTTCACTTCAAGACACATAACCCTAAGTAATGCCATTAGTTTAATTACGTCATCTAGTTCCCATGGATTAATTGACCATGCAAGCCTTTGGGGATCTCTTTCCCTTTGTGGCTAAGTAGTCATAATGACTAACTTTCTTACCCATGCAAGTTACCCCATGTGTCCTTGATGACATAAATTATGCATGCTTTAAAATGTGTGGTCGTGTGAGTCTAGCTTCCCTTCTAAGTTCTTCTATTGACTTGAAAATTAAAGTCATGTGATAAAATTAAAAGCTTGGTTAATGTGTTGCCACTTGGTACTTCATCTTTTTACTAATGAATGCTTCAGTTAATGTTAGTAATTTGATTACTTCACTTAGTTTTTCCTCAAGACACATAGTTTTTAACTAGTTATATTAGCTTAGATATTTTGCTTGGCCGTGCACTCCAAATGCTTAGTTAGGGTTTGTAACTTAGTGTATCAAGTTTTCATTTCAAGACACATAACCCTAAGTAATGCCATTAGTTTAATTACGTCATCTAGTTCCCATGGATTAATTGACCATGCAAGCCTTTGGGGATCTCTTTCCCTTTGTGGCTAAGTAGTCATAATGACTAACTTTCTTACCCATGCAAGTTACTCCATGTGTCCTTGATGACTTAAATTATGCATGCTTTAAAATGTGTGGTCGTGTGAGTCTAGCTTCCCTTCTAGGTTCTTCTATTGACTTGTAAATTAAAGTCATGTGATAAAATTAAAAGCTTGGTTAATGTGTTGCCACTTGGTACTTCATCTTTTTACTAATGAATGCTTCAGTTAATGTTAGTAATTTGATTACTTCACTTAGTTTTTCCTCAAGACACATAGTTTTTAACTAGTTATATTAGCTTAGATATTTTGCTTAGGTCATCTAGTCTCCCTAGAATGTTTAGCTTTGCATTGAAGGGAGTATTAGGGTTTTTATGTCTTTCCATGATGACTAACTTTTCTATCTACCCAAGCTAAGTCTTACAAGTGGCTTGATGTGATAGCCTAGTTTATCCATTCCAAAATGATATATGGCCGTGGAGTGTAGATGGTCTTAGGGATGTGATTCTTCTCTTTTTGACTAACATAATATTTCTTTGATAGTTACTTGTTCTTTGATAGGGTTAAGACACTTGGCAGTTTATTGATAGTTTCTAGTTTCTTTTTTTTTTCAAGACACATGACTTCTAATTAAATTAAATTAGAATGCTTGGCCATGCACTCCAAATTCCTTATGGAGTTTTTAGCTTCTATTAAAGATTACTCAAGATTTTAATATTTCAAGCTATTCTCCTCCTTGGCACACGTGTTCTAGGTCTTCTAAGACCATAAATATTGGCCAAGTGAATTTCATCACGTGCTTAGACTTATTTGGCTTACTCATGATGACTTGCTTTTCTTCTAGCCAATCAAGCACCTCTAAGTGGTCCCTATCCTTTGTTTCATGATAGCTTAGTTACATAGGAATAATCTCACTATAGGAGTGGTCACAACTAAGGTCATTTCTAGCAAATAACTAGCCTTGCCAAGTTGCAAAACAAAATATGGTGAGACAAATGACTGAATAGCACTAAGATCAAATAATACTTTAGCAGAATGGGAAGATATTTGAAGTATATACCAGTAGCCACGACATTGCTTCTTTGGGCATCTTGATGAGTAAGTGCATAGACTTTGGCTTGTCCTCTTCCTAAGGTATTTTGGCCTCTATCACGACTTCCAACAGGAGATGACACAACTAGTTTAGCTACTGAGGTTGCCGGTACAACAGTTTTGCTTGGTCCCCCTTCCTTGAGGGGACAATCTTTGATTAAGTGCCTCATTTGTCCACATTCAAAGCAAGCTCTAGTCTCATTTCGATAGGTACTAGTATACTTATTCCTACAAGTATGACATGAAGGAACCTCTACAAATTGTGGAGGATTAGAAGAGGCTGCTTGTGACATAGTCACTTATTTAGATCTTCTATCTTATCCTCAACCTTGTAATACTCCTCTAAAACCATAGCTAGTGGTAGGAGTATTTTGAGTTCTATAAGGTACAGAACCCTCTGTTGTTGCTCTTTTCTAGTTTCCTTTATCAATATGTCGAGCATTAAATCACATTTCAATTTGCATGGCTGCATTAACAACCTTAGCATAAGTCATTCCTCCTATGATATTCACCATTCTGAATATATAATCTTTTAGGCCAGTCACATATTAGTCCACCTTCATTTGCTTGGTTGCAACTAAGGAACAAACAAGATAGCCTAATCAATTGCATGTCATATTTTGCTATTGACATATTGTCAAACTGCACCAATTGTTTGAACTCACGTGGTCATGCACTCCTGACATTTGGTGGAAGAAAGCAATCTGGGAAACCACTACTGAGCTTAGGCTAAGCTAAGAGTTCTCGATTATTCCTGCACTTAGTGTAAGAAAAACCACCAATCATAAGCTATGTCAATAAGTTGATAGCTTACAATTTGTACCACTTTGGTGGAAGAGCATTCTAGTGACATGCACAATCGGTATGATTGCTCCAAGAATACACTAAGATCCTCATGAGATCTCTAAATTCTTGAAGCATTACATGCTTCTTTGTCCTTGGTGGTGTTATTACAGGATTTCCTAATTTAGGATTGTATACAGGTTAATTTTGATATTGCTATTGGCTAGCCTCCTATCTTCTCAAGGCTTTTTGTACATTATTCATAGTTTTTACTAGTTCATCTAGTTTAATATCATCAATCCTTCCACTAGTCATTCCTTTGCCAATATCTTCTTGTTCCTGTCCCTTTATTGTGGGTTCATAAGGTCTTGCGGAAGCTTAATCAGAAGGGTTCTCATAAAGGTTCGCAGGAAGATTCTCAGGATAGTTCTCAAGATGATTTGCCATAATATCTATTAAAGAATAAGCAGTTCAGATTATTTAAAATATCTATAAAAAAATTATAGATGCTCATATTTGATAGACATGGATATAAGAGAGGTAAGTATCTTACGAGTACATTGGTATACTACCAATGCAAGACATGTATTCCCTACTATTTATAGTCGTAGACTTCTAGACCATGTTCTGATACTAAATTTGTCACATCCTAATTTTAGGAAATATAACCAGTCAGGAATTATGCACTCTTACTCCTGAATCCTTATTAACACATGTTTAAAGCCAATGCATTTAAACATAAAACCATAATCACTTAAGCTTTATCATATCAAATGTGTAAAAATATTGTCAAAATAGCTTGCATACATATAAGCAGTTTAGATTTCATTATCAATTATTTAAATTATAAACACCAAATTTGCTAACTTACATGCAAGACAAATGAACCAAACCCTATGACTGTAACTCTAAATATCCATGTCTTCAAATCATCTCAATAAATGAAATTTGTCTCACTTTACAAGTGAACAATTCTCTAAGTTGGAGGTACAAAAAATTTTTGATCAGGCTCTGAAAAAGAAACATTAAAATGAGTGAGTTTAGAAACTTAGTGAACACAACGGCACTCAAGTGCTATTAACGAAAAATAATATAAGTATACTTTATATAGATAATAATGCCCTACCTTATAGATATTGTGTTACAAGCATGCTTAGTTAACTTCAATACACAAAATAATTTCATGAAGTTAAACAACTCTTATTGATTGTCGTTTACTTCTAAGAGCTAAACTTTTAAAATTTACACATTCAATTCTCCTAACATTTCCAAATTTGTGTTTCTAAATATTAGGCTAGTTATTTATTTTAAACTTTAGGGTCCTAAGTACACCCATAACTTAACATCGTGAATTAGTTGTACAAATCGTAATTGCTCATGGCTTTTAAAGCTATTTTTGGTTAAAAAGTAAGGTTTAGTTAATCATAATTCATCCAAGACTATAGCCTAACTCAATTAGACTCAAAACTGGGTTCCTTTTTAGGAAAAATAACTAAGGCTCTCAGCTATTCCACTGCCTGGATGCTAGCCTTCCACCTCCTAAGCACCAGGAATGCAGAAACCAACCTTGAGGTCTTGTTAATCATATTTCATCCAAGACAATAGCCTAACTTAATTAGACTCCAAACTAGGTTCCTTTCTAAGTAAAATAACTAAGGCTCTCAGCCATTCCACCGCCTGGACGCTGGGCTTTCACCTCCTAAGCACCAGGAATCTAGAAACCAACCCTACTCTGGGCAATTAAGTACCAAGTCTCAGCTAGCCTACTGCCAAGCTGGGCTCCTAGTTAGTTGAGAAGGCCAACCTCTTTTTCCTTTTTTTCTAGTTTATGGCCACTTGGCTCCCTTCTTGGGGCTTCTTTTGCACATGTTATGGCATATTATTAACTTCACTTTAGTGGGCCATGATACTTCAATTACTTTCTTGTTTTGGTGATCCTCAAAATTAAAAACATACACACATCTAACATAATCATATATCACACAAACTTGTTTATTTATAGCACAAGGGTTAGGGTTACATTATAAGTCACCTTATTAACTATTTTATGTTCAAAATGAAAGGGGTACTAGGTTAAGTTATTTTACAAAACCCTTTGAACAAAAAGGTGACTTATACATAGTTACATTAGTGCATTAAAACCCTATTCCTCGATGGGATCCTGATTGTTGTTTTACACGATCCAGATGCTATGTATTGCCTTAATTGCTTCTGCATTGGATATATCAACCCAAAAGTACTGAATTTGCACAATAATTTGCAAAAAAGGCATAGTGACTTAATCTGAAAACATTAGAATAAATAGTGAGATAAAATATCAGTAGAGAGTAATAGCATTTAACTTTAGAACTATATCATTTTCAACTATATAATCATATAGAAAATGACTTCTCTTTATCATAAACTTTCATTTAACATGATTTCTTTATCAGTTATGCCTTATTATCAATCTTACTTCATAAAAACATCATAACATAATTCTTAAACTTAGGAATAAAGCTCTCTTTTCACTTGCAAGGGCTACCCCTCGGTTTTGCAACCGAAATGACCTTAATCATGTGGCATGACCTCCTTGAGGATCATTTGCAAGTTTTGGTGAGATCACCCTCCATAAAGATCATTTCTCAAAACTTATTGATAATAGGCATAATCATGTTAAAAGTTCATAGTGCCTAGTCCATAGTTTCATCTTTCAAAGTGAAAGTATCACAAAAATGAAAATAGAATGAGTAGAAGAGATGAACCATCCATTAAAGAATAAAGCATTTTCTCAAATATAAAGAGCACATATTACACAAGAATGGGAAAGAAAAGTGTTATCACTCCCTACATGTGTTTAACTAGTTGTTGAGTGATTCTTCAGTGGGAGATGCACAAACAAGGGTGCATGGGCTATATGAGCAGAATGTTCAAGTGAAAGTGTGCATGGGGTGCATGAGAGAGGATATTTATGGAGTGAAAGTGAGTGTGTGAGAGTGCATGGTCGTGTGAGTGGGTGAGGTAAGTGTGTGTGTGAGTACTTGGCCATGCATGAGAGATAAGTGAGTGATGTAATTTTGGATGTCACTCTTTATCAAGTTTGATTATGACAAGCTTTCTTGGAATGGTGATACTCTAGGATGGCCATGCATGCATTGTTGGCTTCCCTAAGTTTCCTTTTAGGTTAAGGCCATGTGAGTAATTGAAATCTTGGCTAGGGTGGTGCCATATGGCACCCTATCTTAAGGATCATGATAGCTTAGTTAGAGTTTGTAACTTACTTAGTATTTCTAATTTTATTCTAAGGCACTTATCTCTAACTAATATAATTGATTTTTTGATTGAATTGTGTCATACCTAGTTTTCTTGCTTCAATTGGCCATGCATGCTTTTGGGGAATTATATCACTTTGTACTATCCTTCCCATCCATGCAAGTTATTCCGTTTGTCCCTTAACTTGACCATTTTAAATTACTCATGTCACAATTTATATGGTCGTGAATCTATAGGTAGTACCTAGATATATTTTCTTTTCTTTTTGACTAAGAAGTAGTATTCTTTGATAGTTCTTTGTCTCTTAATGGGGTGAAGACATTTGGTAACTTATCCTTTCATCTAATCATTATTTAGTTTATATGGAGTAACTTAGTTTCCTAGTCCAGTCTCATTTCAAGACTCATATATCTAACTAGTTTCCTTTACTTATGTCACCTAGTTCTCTCACTTGTACTTGGCCGTGCATAATCATAGTTTCTTGGGGTTTTTATCTTTTACTTTCCAAGTATCTTTGACATAATGTTTTGGTTTATATCTTTATGGCTGCGCAAGCTTGTGGACCCTTTGTTCCTTGTGGTGATTTCTATTCTTTTCAATGATGACTTAAGAGTTTTAACAACTCAAGCTATCTCCTTCTTTAGTTACACGTGCATGGGGTCTTGAAAGCCCATAGACTTTATTCAAATAATTTCATCATGTGTTTTAGACTTTTTGGCCTATAATTATTATTTATCTTTCTTTTCTTCAATGGGAAGTTTTCAAGTAGTTTCTTATTTTTACTCTCAAAATGATTTAGTTACATAAAAGTAACTAAATTAACTTAGTTTGGTTACTTTTTGACTAGATTCCCTTAGTTGACTTAGGGTTAACTTAGTTGCTTTTAAATTATTCTTTGGTTTCTAACTAGATTCTTTGCTTAACCATTATTACCTCCTAGTAGATTATCTTATCTCTTAACTAATAAGACTTAAAAGACTAACTTTATCTCTCTCAGGTCTTTCACACGTGAATTTCCCCTCATACCACAAGAAGACTTATTTGTCTCTTAGTGACTTAATACTTAGCTTATTCATTAAGTAGTCATTTACTTATTACACTTTTCTTTTACTTTCTTTTCCTAGAACCTCACATGTTCCTTTTCCTTGTAAACCACGTGAGTCTTTCTTTTATTCAAGAGATTCTCTTGTCATTAATGCCATGGGTTTATTCCTTGGCATATTCCTTACCTATTCTATTTAGCTTCTCTTCTTTCTCTTTGGTTCCACACGTGTTTATGCTTCTTTTGCAATACAGTTTTATCTTATCTTGTTTTTAATTAATGCTTAGATTAGCCTACTTTTTTCTAAATAGCTTATTTGACTAAAAGACTTACTTTTCTAAGATTCCTTCCTTCTTTTCTTTTGACTTTAGTGGCTTAAGGAGATGCTTTGTCTCCTTCACGTGAGAGTTCCTCATTTGTTGCAAGATGCTCTTTGTTCTTCAATAATTAATATATGATTTATGCTTAGAATATTCTCTTGGAAGCTAACTAGCATTTTCCCCCTTTTTCCCTATTCTCACGTGAAACATCCTTAGCAATACAAATTCTTTATCTTCTTCTTAGGTTAACTTATAGGCTTGGGTCATTAGGCTGGGTTTCTGTCTTAGGTTAGCCTAGGCTTAGGTTTTAGACTTCCTAGGTTATCCATTTTGTCTAAATTTTCATAATTAAATCAATAATTAATTAGGGTTAGTTATTACTTTAAACTAACTCTCATTATATGACTTGGACCCTTTCTCAAGTTCTAATAGGCCATTCTAATGCAAAGAACATATAAATAATATATTTACAATCATAATCAAAATATAAAACATGCTTCATGTTCAAGGGGATGTTACAGATAATAAGGATTAAACATTATAAAAATAAAAATGAATCAACCAACATATTGGAAATACTTTTATATTTAGGAACTCCTTCCTCAAGGAATTTCATATTTATAAGAAATCTCTCTTGTAAAAATCCTTTCTTATTAAACAGTATGTTCTTAAAGTAATATTCTCAAGTTTTAGTAGAAGAACAACTAACATATGCATCAACTATTAAACCTTTGGTCTCAAACATTTTTAGCTGAGCATCAGTTAATTATTTTTATAATCCTAAATATTTTTGTTCGGATATCAGACCGCATAATTCTCATAACAATTTCATCATTTATCAAATCATAATATATCAATGGTTCTTTGTAGTGCCTTTAATATTTTCATATATATTATTAAAATATTAATAGTATAATTCGTATAAATAATCATATTAAAATTATAAATCTTCTCCGACTTACGTTATTTTATAGGTGAGTGTAGATTTCTTATTTTCCAATGGTAAAGCCAATGCAAGTTCGAGGCAACGTTGCATCTTAAGATTTAGAAGGGTGCCTATTCATCTTATCATGACTTTCCTCAAGATTGCTCCTCTTGTTACTGGTTATATATCAAAATCCCAGACTCCGCATATCAAGATGAAAGGTTTCATTGAAGGGGATGTACCTACTTCATGCTTAAAAGTAACTCGAGTAATGAGCAGAATATCTAACCGGTGCTGGCATTCCTAAAATATTTGATTCATAAATGGTTATTGAGTCGGAAATTCCCTTTTTCGAGAGGATTATATGGCATTGAAAGATGAGCATATTTATATGGATCACAATGGTGATATTCATGATGGAGTTACTCTTTGTTTTAGTGTGTTGTACTCATGGTTTTAATTTACAGTTGCGGTTATGGATGTAGTTATATTATAATTGTAAAAATTGAGAATAATTGCAAAGAAATACAGTTGATGCGGCCATAATTATAGTCGTGTTGCAATTGCATTACTTTGTGGCCACAATTTAAAACCATAATTGTACTCCTTTAATTATTTTGAGAACTAGACAAAGGAGTGGTTCTGCTTGCGGTATCAATATCTGAAACAATCTTTAGGCTCGAAGTTGAAACTCTGTGACAATGGTGTTAGTAAAGTTTTTATTATTTTTTTCTAGTAGTATAACCTTGCATGTTTCGACATGTTTAGTGAGGCATCCAAACTTGAATTCTTTTCGTTTCCCTAGTTTTCTTTTCTAAATTTCCTTTGCAATCACAATGTACATGTTTACTTGCAAGTTATATTTAATGTAATTTGGCGAAATCCATGTTCATATGGCTGACCATTCCATAAGATTTTTTTTTTGTTGGCTACTGTGAAGAATTTTAAAAGATTCTTTCCAAAGAGGTGAACTTTTCATTTTTGTGGATGTATTACAGGGTTGTTTGCTACACTGTATTAGTAATTCTTCCTTTCACTTTAACCATGATACATGGTGATCTTCAAAAGACGAAATGGTGATAACAACCTAGCAAAGCAACTTTCTTTCATCTGCTCAAATCACTTGGAGCCACCACGCCCTGCTGCTTTGAGAAAAGAGGCACTCTTGGTGATCTCACGCAGTGGTTTGTCGGTGTATCTGATGATATTGTAGGCCCATGCACCGGCCACGGCCCCCATAATCGGTGACACTAAGTATATCCATATTCCTGTGTACTCATGGTGTACAAAAGCAGGCCCTATACTTCTTGCTGGGTTCATTGATGCTCCTGTGACTGGCCTTTCATATAACAAATGTTGTTATTAGATATTGGTACAAATAAAATGAATGAGATCATGTAATATTAAAAGTTTTTATTACGTGGCGTGATCTCAACCATGCTGAACAATTTCTCTTTCTCACACAAATGAGATCATAGTTTGACTTATACTTTACTACCAAGAGGTGTAATATATTTGATTGAATAAACTAATGTTTCTGAATGTGAAAGCCTACACTGAAGGTTGTATTCAACGAGGTTTGGGAGAAGTTAATACCCTGCAATCATCACATTCAGCAGTACCGTAGACCCAACTGCAATCCCAGCCAACTCACCAATCTGCATGATTTAAAAATTGAAATGAATAAATAAATAAAAGCCATGAAAATGGGGTTTAAAGAATATTCAAATATGGATTTTTTATTCGCTTGAGATGTGCTTTGTGATGCAAACTTCTATCATTCTTCCAAGAGGTTCAAAACATTACTAATATATTTAGACAATCAGTCAATTTATGTATTATTTTTTTTGTCAAAAATTTTCCAAGGTGATTTGCCAACCCCCATTTGTTAAACACATCTTAATCAAAATATGTAATAGAAAATAAGACCCAAACACAACCAACCAAGTAATAAACAAACATGAAATAGAAGATGAGACCCAAATACAATCAAACTAGCAAGAAAGAAAAATAACGAAAGGAGGAACAGAAGAGGTTACCGCTCTGTTATCAGTGGCGACACCAGATATGACAAACATAAGGAAAAAGGTGATTATGAATTCAATCACAAAAGCTTGCAGATTAGACCCAGATGGGAGTGTTCCTGCAAAATGGTCATGCCCGCCACTAAATACAAGTCTAAGAGTTCCACTTGCAAGTGTGGATCCAAGGACCTGAGCTGCTATATAAGCTGGTACCTACAAGAGTAATTGAAGGGCAATTATTTCACCATGGCCGTGCATATAATTTAAGACCAATTGAGACAATTGCATATAGGAATATGCTTTCTTTGATTCCATCATTTTTCTAGCTACATGTTCAAGGATGTGTTTTGGTTGACAAAGATAAACATAGCCTAAAGCCTGATAAGCCAGTGTGAAAAGGCAAAGAGAAATTAAGATGTTAAGAAAGGTATCTTAATTTTAAGGAAAGTGAGCTAAAAAAATGTTTCCTTTCTTGTGGGGATGGAGATAATAACAATATTGAAGGAAAGTGAGACATTATATATACAAAATAAGCACATTTTTCTATTTATTTTAACCAATAACCAAGATGATAGAGGGAAAAAAAAAAAATGGTTGTGTTTGGTTCACCTGCTTCAAGGGAAACCTTCCGGTGGTAGCAAAAGCAATGGTGACAGCAGGATTGAAATGGGCACCAGAGATATGACCAACGGAGTAAACCAGCACCATCACAGCCAGTCCCCAAACAACTGAAATCCCAGGAAGGGTTACCACATCGTTGTTATCCTTGTCCACCACCACCGAAGCACAGCCTGCAAATATCAAGAAAAACGTGCCCAGCACCTCTGCTACCAACTGTATTCAACAAGAAAAAAGAAAACCATTTTTTCTTTTCATTTCTAATCAATTTTTTCAAGTTCAATATTATCAATATATTGGTTCACAAGGAGAATATACACTGCCAAGATTCCAAGACAACAAAAAGTTTCAAACTTCAAAAGAGATAACAATTCATTTCGTCAAAATCCCATATGGGTTTTGTAAACAGATCATTTCAATAGGTTTGCGGATACAAAAGAAAGATCAGGAGACACCTTTTGAAAGAAAGGCACAGAGACATAGATTCCTGAGTCTTCACTTGTTTTGGGATCATGGCTGGCATCCCCTTTCACCTTTAAAACTACATCATGGGTTTCATTGCTTGTTGAATTATCAGCCATCACCGACAGAGAGCAATTAAATAGCTGAGAAATAGACTTGGGTTTGTAAAGTGTCAAGAATGTTGTGCTTTGTCCCCTCCACTAGAAATGAGGAAGAACTCAGCAAACAAAGTCAATTTATAGACACCCAAAAGTCCATAAAGAGGAATAGACAGAAGGGATAGAGAAGAGAGACTGAGATTCCTATTGATGGAAAATAAGATAGACCAGAACCTTTCTGACCCTCTTTGAATTTTGTTCCTCTTTTTGAGAATACAGCACGCTTAACATATTTGTAATTCTGAAGATAAATTTTTTTTTAGTCATAGAATAAAATTTTATCTATAATTTTGAGTTGTATGTTTAGAAAAACATTGAACTCTGAATTAACGACCCACCTGATATACAGAAATTAGCATGAGTATCTTTAAGATAATAATCCATATATACCATCCAAAAGCTTATTCTCGGGCCAATACAAATCTCTTTGTATAATGATATGAGGTTAGCATAGTGCAGATTAAAGTTTGCTCAAGCAAACAACGAATAAAGTGCCAAAAAAATACTGAAAAGAAAACAGATAAAACTTTGAATAATTAAGAATTGTTTTTTATGAGCTGACTCGTGGTGAAAAATGGATATGACTCTAATTATTATAAAATTATTTTTTCAATTGAAAACTATCTATAAAGAGACTAAAATACAAATATTTTAAACCTAGAGGATCAATGTATATTTAAACTTAAAAATATCATACAATCATACTTCTGTAATATATAAGCACCCGAAAATGTAATAGTTTTAATACTCGTAAATGTGGCATATATGCATTCATATATACATATCATTTTATTTTTCCCCAAAAGAAATCACACATAATATACATATATATTAAGTTTCCCAGTTGTGTAATCCTATTGGAATCTATCAGTGTCCCAATTTCCCACATAAAATGCCGGATAAATATTATGTAGAAAAAAACAAACAGAATAGATAATGAATTTTATGGAGCTAATCGAATGATGAAAATAGTAAATTAATAAATGTTTTTTTCTCTAGTATTTGTCCACAAATCCATATACTCATTCTCGAAAACGAAAAGAGAAAAAACTGATTAAGAAATTAGAAAAGCATCTCCTAGGAGGAGCTTATACATTGAAAATGTCAGAGGAATTATACTCCAAAACAATGCAATTAATAAGATTCCTTCGCAGAATGAAGACACTTTGACGCTAGAGTAATAAAAAGGTGAATGACAACTTCGATGGCTGCAGTACACCATGCCAAAACACTTCTTCGCAATGTGAAAAAAAAGGATAACTTTGGTGGCGACCTGTACTATATTATTAGGCAATCATTTTATTAAATGTAGCTTGTCTAGTATTATTTGGACTGGGATCATAGCAGTGATATTCTAACAGATCTGAATGATTGGGTAAAATATTTTTGTCACATAAAGTTGCTTGATTAATTCAATCTTTGTGGCATCCTAGGTGAAAAAAATTAGGATACCTTCTTTATTTTATGTGGTTGGCGATTATATTTAGACATCATTTTGCTATTTGGGCATCATTACATAGTTTGATACTAAAGCATAATGGTTGTCGCTGTCAGAAACTTAGGAGAAATAGGGTGATGTCGATTAGTGAATGGAATTGTGAAACCTTTCTAGCCATCAAATATATTTACATAATGTGAGAAAGATCTTATATTCTCAATGTATAATGGGAAAATACTTTGAGACAGCCATTTCATCATGATCAGTAGTATTAATTAATTTGAGTAGAGATCAAATAAGATCAATATTACATGTTATCCTCTCTCTTGAATATAGTTCAATAGCTAATTCTGGCTGGATTAAGCTTTCGGATTATTTTAGAAGACAATATTTTTTTTTATTTAATTTTGACTTACTATAACTGTAAAATTTTTAACATTTTTATTTAATCATGTATTAATACATCATTAAAAAATTTGATAGGGTAAAAAAATTGACACTAACAATAAATCAAAATTAAACCCTTCATTTCATGCCAATTATTTTGAGTTGGATATTTTCAACTTTATGGTGCTTATGATTGGATAGAAACAACTTGGTATTTATTGAGCAAGGTAAATCTCTGACAAATTTCGAGTTATGAGCATACAAGATGTCTAGAGTTGGTTTCTCTGTTAAGTTTGAGAGTTTGAAAAAAATGAAAAGAAAATAAATTGAAAAAAAAAATAAAAGGAAATGGAATGAAAGAGAATGGAAGACTAATTAATAATTTTTATTTTTCTTATTTAGATGTTTTAAATTTTTTAAAATCCTCTAAATTAAAAGAACTTTAAAATGCTCATAACAATTAATAAGAAAGGATTTTGAAAAATCATTTAAAAATTTGTATTTTATTTTCTTTTATAAAACTTTTAAACAAAAGAGATGATTATAATAAACATCTCCATTCCTTCATTCATTTTTTCTTCCTAATCTCCCATTAAACATAGATAGCCTAGAGTATCAAATCTCAATCAATAACATTGGTTTTAATATTATCAAAGTTTTGTAACCATTCATCCTTAACAACAACACCACAACAACAAAAGTTCAGAACGGCACTACCTCCTCGCCACCACCATTGGTGTAAAAGAATATCTTAGCCTATTAATTTTCATATCTCGCCATCAACTTAGATTGAGCTGTCTAGATATTAAATAACTCTCATGACATAAAGGCAATATTTTTTGAATCGCATGACATTGACTCTCTAATTCGCACGACATTCATGGCCATTAATTGCTCGAATGTTCGATTGATTGGATATATTGTTTACCAAATCAACCAAGCGACAGTTTTGACGAGGTTAAAGAATGTACTGCTATTGTTTGTTATCTCATATTAAGGATATCAATTCACTACTCATTCTTTGGAGATCTTTTTAGATAGCATTAGAGATTCGTTTTCACTTCAACAGCCTTTCATTTTTAAATTATTGGTAGTATTTAGACTGTTAAACAGACCAACCCGACTTATTTAAATCTACTCACGATGGGCAGTAAGTTAAATAGGCTGGGCTAAAATTATCCGCATTTAAACAAGCTGAAAAAAAATCAGTCTGACTCGACTTGCGTGAACTCCCAAGCCTAAACAGGTCGGCCTACATAATATTTTATTTATATTTTCATGTTTTATTTACAAAAAAGTTCAAAAAAAAATTTACTCACTTAATCATTAAAAGAACTTATCAAACTAAATACATAATTTAAATATTGATCAAACCACATCTATAAATACATAACATAATTTAAATATTCTCCAAAGTTCATAATAAATCCACAAATACATTGCATAATTTAAATATTGTTCAAAATTTAATCCAAATTGACAAGTACAGTAACAGAAAAACAGTGCATTGCCATGCTAGTATTGGGGTCTTGTGAAAATATATCATACAATGTGTTTTATAAGTATGACTATATACTTAAAAAAAATCCACTAAAAAAAGAGTTTAACTCACTAGTTAAACGAGGTGGTCCAAAAATCCTCATGTTTATACGGATCACAATTTTATAAACTCGACTCGCATTTTTCTTGCAATTAAACGGAACAGCCCAACGGATTTGTCCCATTTTGATAGCCCTATCAGTATTTAGATCTTAGATAATATACTTTTTCCTTATTCTCTAGACCTTAGAGGGAGATAGAATTAGCACTTGCCTTTGATGGAGTCGACATAGAATAACAGTTACTAGTATATTTAGATAAAACATTTTGAGGACTTAAATGAGAAACAACTTTGATTACCGATTTATTGGTTTGAGGTTGGAGAGTCTAAAGTCTTCAGATCATATTTAATTTTAGAAGCCAGTGACAAAATTTGTTACAAACATAAATGTTAGGCGATTGCTTACTGTAGAAGAATGTCACAGCTATGTAGAACAACTAATAATCATAATAGATAGACAAGTAAAACATTTACGTTTTAAGGATATTGCTTCAGTAAAAAAAAAAATTGCACGAGGAAATTGTCACTGACATAGGAACCTAAGGTGATTATATGTGAAAAGTACCCACACCGAGACGATGAACAAGGTTAATAAGAATTTTAAATTAGAGGACAAATTTGTTTTAACGAGAGTGAATGTTATATTGCGGTAAATTGAAAAAGAAAATTGAAAAGATAAGTTAAGAGAGATAGATAGTATAGGATAAGTTAAAAAAAAAAAAAAAAACTATCCCTATAACTAACCACTACATATACAGCACCCCTTTATACAAGAATTCAAATTCTGCAGCCTCTATTATTTTTCTTTCCTTGCCCTTCTATCGTTCTTTTACTTCCCCTCTATTCATTATTTCACCATACCATTAGATCTTGTGTTGCCAGTTTTGTGAGATTTTCTTGCACCACTTCCTCCTTTTATCTTTTTAAGCCACAATTAGGACAATCTACAGAATCAAGAATTGATTTTTTGGTGAAAGGTGTATACTAACCACTCCCTAGAAATTGCCTCTTTGGCTTGTTCAGTTATCCTAAAAATTTAAAATTTGATTAGTTTTATTATATCATGCCCAAATTTTAGAAAATTTTTGGTAGTGAATTTAGGCTTCGCTATCTAGAAATATTTATGATTTAGGAATTTAATTGAGAAAATCAATTGTTTATGATTGATACTAAATTACTGATATTTTCTATAGTTATAGAATAATACAGGAAACCTCTAGTTTACCAAGACGAATTGTTAGAGAAAGACCCAATTAGAAAAGCATATTACGTTAAATTAAGAGATGGACAAAGCTACAAGAATGGAAGCCTGTGAAACACATCATGTTTCAACTCAACATGAGCCAACTCCCTCCAAACTAGCCATGAAAACCCATCATTCTACTAAGGATGAGCTGAAAAGACTTAATTCTCAAGTCAAAAAACTTTGGAAAGATCAAGAAGCATTAAGGAAAGAGACGCATGAAGCACTAAAGGAGATTAACTCAACAATCCATGAGTTCATGAATCTATTTATGATGCTTCACGAATGGTGGCAAGGAAAGTACAAAAAGAGAAGATAGACAAAAAGGAGAAATGTTTATTTTGAGGGGGAGCTAATGATATTTTAATATTCCAAATCTTAATGGACCTACCCTTTCATTGTTCCATCTTTCACTCAATATCTGGCTATGATCTGGTTTAATTTTTTTGTCAATTTTTTTGCCCAAATCATGTTTAATTATTATTTGCTCTGATCATATTCATGCTTTGATACTGATCATACAATTTGTTGAATTGATTAATGCACGAGATTACTAATTTTGCTACTAAGAATAAATGAGTTATAAGTTAAGGGGGAGCTACTAAATATTCTCAAGTATTATGCTCTGACCCTTCTCATCCTACAAAAGCATAATGATAAACCTGCTCCATTCATGCGAACCTTAAAATTTTTAAATAGTTTGTCATTATAAAAAAAGGGAAAATTGTAAGCTCCAAAGCCCTCCTAAGCAAATTCTTTCCATTTGGTTTTAATGATTAACAAACTATGTTAAAATATTGAAGCATTGATCTAATGTGCAGAACTACAAAAAATAGATGAGAAAGATCTAATGTGCAGAGCTTCAGAAAATGTTGAAGTATTGCTCTAATGTGCAGAGCTTCAGAAAATGTTGAAGTATTGCTCTAATGTGCAAACCTTCAGAAAATGTTGAAGTATTTTAAAGTGGATTAACGTGTTCTTGTGAGATTTCCTTTTAAGGTCTAAGGTGCAGGCATTCAGAAAGTAGATGGGAAAGATCAATGAATAACTAGATGATTGCTAAAACTCAATAAGAAGAGTCAGTGAAGACTTGAGAAAGTTGATCAGAGAATCCAGCATCCAAAATTTGAGAACGGCCATGGATTAATATGATAAAGCTTGAAGATCTCATGAAGATAAGATTAGAAGTCTGGAATATGTTCAAGTGCAAGATTTCTTTTTAAATCATGTCAAGACAACATCAATTAAGTCAAGAGAAATCAACCTAACAAGAGTCAAGACTTAAAAAAGTTAGCGAGACAGTTGGAGTTGAGAAAAGTCACACAGAACCTTTTTAAGTTACTAATGGACAGACTATATATTTCATGCTGAGTCATCTAAAAATAACTGTTATAACAACTAGTGTTTGTCCAGTGGATAACAAAAGATTCCAAAGCTCCAACGGTTAGTTTTTCAGAGTATATAAAGATCTTAACTCAAAGTTTAGAGATTAGAAGATTTACAAGCCTGAACTGAAGAGTACAGTGAACTTCGAAGACCACTCTTCTCATCTTTTCTGAAGCTACCAACTTGTGTAAATATTAGCCAAAATCATATTGTAGGTATTTGTATTGCTCAATAACTTTGTAAATACACTCTTTGAGTGTTTTCAAAAGTAACCCATTACAAAGTACCTATCATAGCACATGATCTATTGAGATCGAAAGTAAACTAGCGGGTTGTATTTGTCACTGTAGTATTTTTCTAGTGTAGAGAGGCTAGCGTTGAAGAAAGAATACTTGTGTAAAAGCTTGGAAAGGTTGCAGTTAAAAGAATACTCTAATTTATAGTGGAAAACCTCAGCAAGGAGCTGGAGACTATATGTAGCCCCTGTGGTTTAAGTTAAACCATTATAAATATTTTTGTTAAGCTCTCTTCTCTTTTATCTTGCAATTTATCTTTAGTTATGTTCTTATTTTGAGTTCGCTAAGTGATTTTGTTTAAGTTAAAGTTCATATCTTTCATTAAAATCAACTCAAATAAGTAAAGTGATTGAAACTTAAGCTTCTGCAAGTTTAAATATGATTAGAATTATTTTTTTAAGTGCTATACTTGATTTATAAGTTTCAAAACTTGTTTTGAAAGATATCTAGAATAGATTTGCATCATTACTCTGCATTTGGTATTATTTGATATAACTAAGAAAGTTGAACCTTCTCAACTTCAACTTGATGCTGCCTTTGAACTTTCTTAACTATAATTGTTCAAACTTGAGAAACGTATAAGAAAGGTGATTGTGTTTGCAGAAAAATCCAAAATCAAGGAGCACAATTCAACCCCTCTTTTTGTTCTTTCGCCAACTTCAATTGGAATGTGAGCATTAGTCTAGCAAAGGTAGAGTCGTAGCCACAGAAAGCTAGAGTTATGGCCATGGAGCTATATAAATATGATCTTTTAAGATTTAAAATCATAGAGGGAACTTTGCCCAGGAATTAGGTATTCTAAAATGAGAGAGACCATCAAGCAATTAAAGAGATTGATTTTAGAAGATTGATGATTGAATATTTTGCGATCAGTAGCTTCTCTTTTCTTCCTTTATTCTTTTCCTCTTGTTTTGTATTGCCATGATTGGAAACTCCCAAAGTTTATGTTTTTACTTGCAAACATGAAGTAATTTGCTTTTTTCTAGGATTACAACTGAATTCACATGTAATTTGGATCCTTATTCTTCTTTCTTTCTTATTTTAGTCTGAATTGAGTTATTTATTCAATCTTGTTATTAATGTTTCTAATTACTTGCACCAATTAAATTGATTTGGTAAACCTTAATTGAACTTGGAAGAAGGAGTTTTGGTTTTAGCCATAGATTGAATAAAATATGTTTAATTTCACTTAGTTGATTAAATGAATTGATATGCTTGTGAGATAGGAATATACTTACAAATAATCCATCACCCACGCATGGCGCACATCACTACCAATAAAAATTAACAAGCCATAGCACCTTAAACCAGTCCACCATGTGAAAGCTCAAAACAACCCAGACCCAAGCCAATCTTACCTCTCAAACACCTCTCATTCACTCACCCTCTGTACTCACGTTCACAATACACACACCAGCACTTCACTGGCTACACGTCTAGAAACCTTTCTCGAAAATACCTCCATAGATGTTCCCTAACCAGCACCGTTAATTTACCCCATGTATCAAGCACCAGAAGTATCTCTATGCTCAAAAATGTACTTGCACCATCAACACAATCATCTACCACATCCAGATCACTCCCTCAAGCCAAACCTGTGAGCATCCCCACATACACCACCAACAAAACTCTTAAACTCATCCATGTAACAAAGCCATCACCCATGCACACACATGCACGTGTTGCTCCATAAAGTTGTGGCCTCTCTTAGAATCATCTCCTTCCTTTATAACACAGCACTTTAGCTCATGCACAAAAACAACCATGAAATCATAGTCAACACTCTCCAAAGCTCCATAACCTACCCTACCTCTAAGCATATTCATCTCCATGTACGTCCCGGCAACAGAAGCCTCCAAATGTACCATCCCAAGCACTGACCAATCTATACAGACTCATAACACATACCATCACGCATATCACAAATATAGTTAACAATTAAGCACAAATTGTTAAATTTGTTAGACATTAGTTTCGTACTTACTTCATATATACTTTATTAATTTAGTTAATGTATTGTTGTGTATATAAAGCTATCATATGTACTCTATAAAATTCATCTTCACATTTCAGCCTTCTTGAATTCTTGATATCACAAATAGAGATGATAATTGAGATATTGACAACAGAATAATCAAAATTAACAAATAGTTGCAGCAATATTTTGATTTTTTTCTGAGATGAGGTGAATCTCTAAAATTTTGTTAGAAGTGCCGGTGGGACTTTAGATGATCTCCAATTAAATCTAAATCTATGTATTAATTTTTTTTTAATCATTTATCATATGTACATGTAATCTCCTATTTAGTCATCACATTTCACATAATCAATAAATTTTGAATTGGTTTCCATTATTTTTATAGTTTAAATTTGTTAGTTATTGGGCCTATTTTGTTTGACTTAATTTCAAAGAAGATCATTGGGATTTTTGTTATTTATTCATATGGCTTTCATTGTATCATCATTAATATATAAAATTAATAATGAATTGAGATGCTAACAACAGAATAATCAAAATCAATAAGCAGTAACAGTAACATTTTGATTTTTTTTTGAGGTGAAGAGAATCTCTATTGTTTTGCAAGAGGTACTGCCTGGGATTTAGATGGTCTCCAGTAAAGTCCAAATCCAATTAGGAATTTCATATTAACAATTTTCATCATGTACATACGACATTAATTATTACATTACATAATGAATAATGTCTTAGGCTAATTTTCATAATTAAAAAAATAATTTCCTCTTAAGAAGTATGCAAACAATAAATGAGAACAAGTTAAATAATCCTAACTTTGTGGTTGTTGTGAATTTCAATTTGATTGTGAAAATAAACCCTTTTTTGTGAAATTATTAAAGATATTCTTTTTATAAAGTTAATCTAAGAGAAAAGAATTTTATGAAACTAAATTTAAAAATAAACCATTTTGTGAAATGAATTAAAAATAACCTTTTGTGAAATAAATTAAAGTTAATATTTTTGAAATAAATTTAAAATAAACCTTTTTCTTGATTAATTTAAGATATACTTTTGTGAAATAAATAATAAAAATATAAATCTTTTGTGAAATTCACTGAAAAAATGTTTTAAAATAACTTTCATTTTATCTCTCGTTTTGAAAACCTCTATTTGAATTATTATTGTTTTAAAATCATTCATTTTAATTAACTAAATATTAATTTTTTAATTAAATTTTTTTAAAATTCTCCTCTTTTATGCTATATGTTGCGAGTTTAATATTTGTTCATATGATAATAGCTTATTTGCCATTCATTCTTTGTCTTAATTGTTTATTATTTTTGATAATATGCATGATAAAATGAAACATATAAAAAAAAGCAAAAAAAATTTTGAATTATAAAACAATAGAGCCATGGAACTGCTAGGCAATGCACAAACCCATAGAGCCCAAAAATCTTCAAGCTAAAAAAAGCAACTTAAACCAATTAAATCCCGTCATACCAAAACTACCTCTCATGTATAAAAATCAAGCCACAGAAAAAACCTAAGCTTCTTATAACAACAAATGGAAATGAGGATGCCAACTATGATTCCAGCTAGGAACACGAATTCACATTGAGGTTATGAAGTGAAAACCTTCTATCCATGAATCCTCTGAGAGTACTTAGGAGTTCTATCTTGGACAAAAATTTGGACTTGAGTGGTTTTCTATGTTGTTTTGACTCATTCACAGACAAAGATTAGTGTTGTGTTCGTGATTTGAAGATAAAATTGCTGTGTGGAGCAATGTTGTGGTGGGTCACAAGCAGAGGAACTTCATGGCTTGAAGATGGAAGTGTTAAGGGGCTGTGTTGTGGTGATGAACTGTGGGCGAGAACGGATGATGGTGACTCACTGTGATGAAGGAAGTTGTCTCCTCAACACCATGGAAGGAAGCAAAAAGAAGAACAAGAGAATACCTGACCTCAAGACCACAGACGGAATGTCCTTGCCCCTCTATTCTCTCCTCTTTTCATCTCTAGTTGCTGAATCCCCCCTTTTTTCTTCACGTGAGTGCTCTGGTTTCTCTCAGTGTTGCATCTTCTCTGTTTGATGCATAATGCTCCTTCATCTTCTCTCTTGTGCATCCTCTGTCTTCTCAAAATCTATTAATTTCTCCATGCGTGAGTGCTCTGCTTGGTCTTTATTCTGCATCTTCCCCAACTCCTCTCAGATACGCCATAGTTCTCTCTTCACTCAAGTGATTTTCTTTTTGCAAAATCAAGGAAAATGCCCTAGTACCAAATCCTGTCTCCTTTGGTGTTGAACGCCAAGCGTGAGTTGATTTTTTTAATGAGGTGAAGGAGTGTTTCTCTTAGTCTCATCCTTTCTATCCTTTACTCTCGTTCTCTGTCCTTAACCTCTAACAAAATTCCTTTCCCAGACCGTTCTCTCTCTTTTGGATAATCACCTTTTATTTACTTTTCCCATTCCCTACCCTCTCGGTTGTTAGCTACTGGTTCATGTGTTTTTTGTGCGTGAGTAGGGCATCTTTTTGTAGTGTAACCGAATCATTTTTAGACTATCCTAATAAGCCAAATCCAATAAACCCTAAGCTGAAATTTAAAGGTTGATCCCGGTTTGGCCATCGCCAACATCACAGTTCAACTCCCTCGTGAAGGAAGCCTACTTCAAGAAGGCCCTCTAATCTCTCCTAAATCTCAAGAAAGAGGAGAAGAAGAAAAAGGAGAAAGAAGAGAAGAAAAAAAAAAAAAAAAGAGGCAAAAGCTAAGAAAGCTTGTGAAAGTGATGCATCTAAACCTTCTCAACCTCAGATTGAGAAGACAACTGAGAAAAAGAAAGATGAGGCTAATGTTGAACAAGGAAAGGAGGAGCAACAAGGTTTTGAATCACCTTTCTCAAGTCCAAAGCCAAGAACACTTGGACTCACTTATTTTCGATGTCACTATCCTTGGAGCAACTCAGAAAGATCAACCTCAAGACAGTACTCGCATTGTGGTGCTTGAAGACATTTATGATGAGCCTCCCACATTTCCAAAGAGAATTGGCTTATTTCTGAATCAGCTCAAGGAAAAGCATATTAAGTTAAACTAAGAGGTCTGCAAAGCTACAAGAATGGAAGCTAGTGAAACTCATCATGGTTCCACTCATCCTAAGCCAACTCCCTCCAAACCAACCATGAAAACCTATCATTTTACCAAGGATGAGCTAAAAAGACTTAATTCTCAAGTCATGAAACTACAAAAAGGTCAAGAAACATTAACGAAAGAGATGCAAGAAGCACTAAAAGAGATTAACTCAACAATCCATGAGTTCATGGATCAATTTATAATGTTGCACGAATGGTGGCAAAGGAAATATGAAAATCAGATACAGCTTGGCACTATCAGGAAACCACACTTTCCCTATCTTGCTCTAAGGCCTATTCCCAACATCTCTCCATCTCTCTCATAATGAATGAATCACCTTCCAATGAACCACATGCTTCTTAAGTGCTTTTGTGATGACTGATATTTTCTCCTCCCATGTTTTGTTATTTTTTTTTGTATGATGACAAAAAAGGGAGAGTTAATATGAAAATCTAGCTTAGCGTTTATACCATTATTGACAAAAGGGGAAGATAGACAAAAGGGAGATATGATAATTTTGAGGTGGAGCTAATGTTCTTTTAATTTTCCAAATCTTAATGGACCAACCCTTTCATGGTTCCAACTTTCACTTAATATCTTGCCCTGATTTGGTTTAATTTTTTTGTCAATTTTTTGCTCTGATCATGTTTAATTATTATTTGCTCTGATCGTACTCATGCTCTGATACTGATCATACAATTTGCTAAATTGATTAATGCATAAGGTCACTATTTTGCTATTGACAACAAATGAATTATAAGTTAAAGGAGAGTTACTAAACATTCTCAAGTATTATACTCTGAACCTTCTCATCTAGCAAAGAAAGAATGATAAACCATCTTAATTCATGTGAATATTAAACTTTTCAAATAGTTTGTCATCATCAAAAAGGGGGGAGATTGTAAGTTCCAAAAAACCTCTTAAGCAAATTCTTTCCGCTTGCTTTTGATTATTAACAAACTATGTTGAAATGTTGAACTATTTAAGTTTTAATGTGCTGACCTTTACAAAATAGATGAGAAAGATCAAGAGATAACTGGATGATCACCAAAACTCAATGAGAAGAGTCAATGAACATTTGAAAAGTTGATTAGAGAAGCCAACATCCAAAATTTGATAAAGGCCATTCACTAACATGATAAAGCTTGAAAATCTCATGAAGACAAGATTAGAAGTCTAAAAGAAGTTAAAAAGAAAGATTTCTTTTCAAATCATGTCAAGACAACATTAATTAAGTTAAGAGAAATTAACCTGACAAGAGTCAAGACTTAAGAAAGTTAGTTGAGTAATTTGAGAAAGTTGGAGTTGAGAAAAGTCATGCAAAACCTTCTCAAGTTACTAATCAACAGACTATATTTCATGCTGAGTCATCTAAAAATAGCTGATATAACAACTAGTGTTTGTCCAGGGGATAACAGAAGATTCCGAAGCTCCAACGGCTAGTGTTTTTTTTAGAGTATATAAAGATCTTAACTAAAAGATTTAGAGGTTAGAAGATTTACAAGCCTAAACTAAAAATATAGTGAATCTCGGAGACCAATCTTCTCATTTTTTTCTGAAGCTACCTACTTGTGTGAATATTAACCAAAATCATATTGTAGGTGTTTGTATTGATCAGTAACCCATTACAAAATAGTTATCATAACATCTGATCTACTGAAATCGAAAGTGATCCAACGGGTTGTGCTAGTCACTGTAGTATTTTCCTAGCCTAGAAAGGCTAGCGTTGGAGAAAGAATAATTGTGTAAAAGCTTGGAAAGGCTACGAATAAAAGAATACATTGATTTATTTTGAAAAATCTCAGCAAGTAGCTAAGGATCAGACATAGCCCATGTGGTTTAAGTTAAACCAGCATAAATCTTTGTATTAAGCTCTCTTCTCCTTTATCTTGCAATTTATCTTTAATTATGTTCTTATTTTGAGTTCACTGAGTAATTTTGTTTAAGTTAAAGTTCATATCTTTTATTAAAATCAACTCAAACAATTCAAGTGTTTGAAACTTAAGCTTCCACAAGTTTAAATATGATTAGAAGTGCTTTTTAAGTGCTACACTTGATTTATAAGTTTCAAAACTTGTTTCGAAAGATATCTAGAATAGATTTACATAATTACTGTGCATTTGGTATTATTTGTTTTAACTGAGACAGTTGAACCTTCTTAACTTTAACACGTATACTTTCTTTGAACTTTCTCAACTCTAATTGTTCAAACTTGATAAAAGTTTGAGAAAGGCGATTGTGTTTGTAGAAAAATCCAAAATCAAGGAACACAATTCAACTTCCTTCTTTTGATTTTGCCAACTTCTGCTGGACTGTGAGCTTCAATCCAGCAAAGGTAGAGTCGTAGGCACAAAAAGCTAGAGTTGTGGCCATGGAGCCATATAAATAAGATCATTTAAGAGTTAAATCAAAGAGGGAACTTTACCTTGGAATTAGGTATTACAAAGGGATAGAAGCCATCAAGCAATCAAAGAGATGAGATTTTAGAAGATTAAACACTAAAGATTTTGCAATCTATAGTTTCTCTTTTCTTCCTTTATGCTTTTTTTCTTTTTTTGTGTTGCCATGAATGTAAACTCCGAGAGTTCATGATTTTACTTGTTAGCATGAGCTAATTTGCTTTTTTCTAGGATTGCAATTGAATTCACATATAATCTGGACCCTTATTCTTCTCTCTTTCTTATTTTTACTATGAATTGAGTTATTTATTCAATCTTGTTCTTAATGCTCCTAATTGCTTGTGCTAATTAAATTGATTTGGTAAACCTCAATTGAACTTGGGAACGGGAGTTTTGGTTTTAGCCATAGATTGAATAACATATGTTTTAATTTCATTTAGTTGATTAAATGAATTAATTTACTTGTGAGATAGGAATATTAAGGCTTAATCTTAATGAGTCTTTCTTTAATTTAATTCTCATAGGAATACAAGTAATTGGTTGAGAAGGATATTTTTATAAGATTATTGAAAGATGGTTATGAATAAATTAGAACCCTAGATTAACAACTCATTCAGTACAAAAAAAAAATTTAGAAGCATATTTTTATTTTATGACTCATGGCGGTTATTCACGGAGGTCGCCAAATCGCCTCATCTTTCTAGTTGGTTTCAAAGAGGTTATCTTCAGAAGATTATGCTATGCCTTCAGTTTTAGGCTTATAAATTTAATATCTTATAGCTTCTTGTTATCTATTATCACTGAGGTGGTTTTAAGGCCACATTAGCTTGGTTGTTGTTTACATTACTTTAGTAAGGTCCAATAATAATTAAACCAAACAAGTTTGGATAGATTTAGATTAAATTAGTAGATAATTGTTATATTTAAAAAATGCTCATTGGCATGAGGAGAATGCCAATTATCAATGAAACTCTGTTACAACTTCAATATAAAATTCTTTTAGGATCACATAATTGATTAATTTAATATGAACTATATTAGTGGCGGTATATTAACAAACCATTTTCATGTATGTCAATTTTCAAAAAATATTTGGTTCAACTCTTACTATTGACATGCTTCCACTTTACTAAGAAAAAAGAAAAAGGTTTAATGTCAATTAAATAACATAAAAATGCTAATATGACTGAATAAAATATAAAAATTACCCAGTCAAGATTCAATGCATTTAATAGACTACAACTTAGCAAATATAATTTTTCGATTATTTTTTAACATTATTCTTACATATTGTCATGTATATGTGAATTTGAGTGTGTATGTACACTTTTTGCATTCTATTCAAGAAAACAAGACGAAAGTGTTTAAAAAAATTTTAAGTGGGAAGTCGAACATTTCTTTTATATATGACAATGTTATTTATGATGTTTATATATATATATATATATATATATATTACAGTACACTACAAAGATTTAGTTACTCTCTAAATTTATAGAACAAGAGGGAATATTCAAATAATTATCATAGACAATAACAAAGTTGAAGACAATATCTTAGAATAAAAAAATCTTAATGAGTTTAGAACATAAAGAACAATACATAAGAAGAAGGTTCACATATTATTTATTATGAAAAAAATATTATTTTGATAAAATGTAGGAAAATGAAAGAAATCTTAAAACACAATTAAAAAAATCATGAATCAAGAAATACAAAAAAAAAATTACATTTATTTCCTTAAAATAAAATGAAGGTGATAATTTAGATAACATTGATCTATTCAGTATTATTTTATATAATTAAGCTTATATAAATGCAAAAAAAAATTAGAAAAATGCAGAACATGCCAATCAATGCACTAGTTTCAATACGGTATTTCAATAAATAAAATTCTCCTTTTTTGTCTTGCTAAAAAGATTGGATTTAAAAAAATAACAGTATTCTAATTTCTTAAAGATAATAACACTATAAAGATTGGAAAAAAAGCTCAACTCAAATCCAATATTCTATCAAGATAAGTGTTGATGAGAAAGACCTGATTTTGAAGGAGAGAGCTTGAGTTTTAGATAAGATTTGATTTTATCTTGACAATTAGTAATTTCACCTATTTAGAAGGGGGAGATTATGGGATTAGGCACAATATGAGAGATATTTTTAGGTAGTCATTACCTAGTTAGACACTCCATTCAATAGTTGAAATGTGTTATCAACATTTTAAAGAATGTTATAAAGTGCATAAAATTTTGAGAGCAAGATATGAAGGTCTTCATCCTTTTCTTTTCGGCTTTAAAGCTTCAATTGAAGGTAAATTCTCAAAGTCCTTGTATTCTTTTAATTTCTTTTCGTGATTTTATTCAAGATCTAACCTCTCTATCCAACCATGTTCGTATTGTCTCTTTGGTACATTCCCAAATAATCCATCACCCACGCATGTCTCACATCCCTACCTTTTAAAATCAACAAACTGCAGCACCTTAAACAATTCCTCCATGTGAAAGATCAAAACAACCTAGACCCAAACCAGTCTCACCTCACAAACTCACCCTCTGTACTCACGTGCACAATATTCGGACCAGCACTTCACTCGCTACACATCTAGCAACCTTGAAAAATACCTCCATAGATGTTTCCAAACCTGCATTGTTAATTTACCCCATGTATCATGCACCACAAGTCTCTCCATGCTTAAAAAATCTACCTGCACCATAAATACAAGCAGCTACCACATCCAGAACTCTCCCTTAAGCCAAACCTGTGAGCATGCCTGCATAAACCACCTAGAAATCTCTTAAACTCATCCATGTAACAAAGCCACACCCATGCACACACATGCACGTGTTGCTCCATAAAGTCGCGGCCTCCCTTAGAATCATCTCTTTCCTTTACAATACAGCACTTCAGCTCATGCACAAAAACAACCATGAAATCATAGTCAACACTCCCCAAAGATCCATAACCTAGCCTACCTCTAAGAATATTCATCTCCATGTACATCCCTGCAACAGAAGCCTCCAAATGTACCAGCCCAAGCACTGACCAACCCATACAGACTCCGCACACATACCATCACACATATCACAGATATAGTTAACAATTAAGCACAAATTGTTAAATTAGTTTGAGATTAGTTTCGTATTTAGCTTCATATATACTTTGTTAATTTAGTTAATGTATTGTTGTGTATATAAAGCTATCATATGTACTCTATCAAATCCATCTTCACATTTCAGCCTTCTTGAATTCTTGATATCACAAATAGAGATGATAAGCACGTGCAACACATCCTTATTTAGTTAACTAATTTAACTAACTAAGAATGTGTTGCACATGCTTATCATGAATATAAGTGATAGCACACATCCAAAGCACCCATGCACTTGTCCATCGTCATGCTTATCATCACAAAAAGGATACCTCACGCATGCAGTTTTTGTTTTTCCTTCACCTGAGCCAAAGCCATGGTACTCACCTAAGCCATGAAAGTGACATGCTATGAGCCACAATATCAGAACCACCATGCCATGGCCAAACCACACTACAGGTACCAAGCTTATGGGCCAACTCGAGCCATATTTGATTTTCTATTATTTGTTTTGTTCTACTTGGGTTCCAACCTTTTTACTTATTTTTGTTTTAGGCCAACTTGAAAGTTTAGGTTTCCATTGTTTTTAGAGTTTAATTTAGTTAGTTATTGAGCCTATTTTATTTGGATTAATTTGAAATTGAATCATTGGGCCTTTCACTATTTATTTATATGATATTCATTTTACATCCCTAATAAATCAATTTAATGATAATTAAGATGTTGACAATGGAATAATCAAAACTAACAAGTAGCATTAGCAACATCTTGATTTTTTCTGAGATAAGGTGAATATCTAAACTTTTGTTAGAAGTGCCGGTAGGGTTTTAGATGATCTCCAATTAAGTCTAAATCTATGCATTAATTTTGTTTTTAATCATTTATCATATGTATATATAATCTCATATTTAGTCATCACATTTCACATAATCAATAAATTTTGAATTAGTTTCCACTATTTTAAGAGCTTAAATTTGTTAGTTATTGGGCCTATTTTGTTCGACTTAATTTTGAAAAATATCATTGAGATTTTTGTTATTTATTCATATGACTTTAGTTGTATTGTCATTAATATATAAAATTATTAATAAATTAAGATGCCAACGATATAATAATCAAAACTAACAAGTTGTAACAGTGACATTTTGATTTTTTCTAAGATGAAAAAAATCTCTATTGTTTTACAAGAGATACTACCAAGGATTTAGATGATTTCCAGTAAAATCTAAATCCAATTATGAATTTTATCTTAACAATTTCATCATGTACATACCATATTAATTTTTGCATGATATAATTAACAGTGTCTCAGACTAATTTTTATAATTAAAAAATAATTTTCTCTTAAGAAATATACAAACAATAAATGGGATTGAATTAAAAAAAAATCCCAACTTTGCAATTGTAGCGAATTTAAATTTTATTATGAAAATAAACTCTGTTTTTGTAAAAGTAATTAAAGATATTCTTTTATTGAAGTTAATCTAAGAAAAAAGAATTTTGTTAAACTAAATTTAAAAATAAAAAATTTTGTGAAATTAATTAAAAATAACCTTTTGTGAAATAAATTAAAAATAATATTTTTGTGAAATAAATTAAAAATGAACCTTTTTTAATTAATTAAAGATATAGTTTTCTGAAATAAATAATAAAAAAATCTTTTACGAAATTCATTAATTTTTTTAAAAAATAACTTTCATTTTATCACTTGTTTTGAAAACCTATATTTGAATTATTCTTTTTTAAAATCATTCATTTTAATTAACTAAATACTAATTTTTTTAAAAAAAACTTCTATTCATCACTTTTATGCTATATTTTGTGAGTTTATTATTTGTTCATATAGTAATGACTAATTCGGTGCTTATTTTTTGTCTTAATTATTTATCATTTTTTATAATATGCATGATAAAATGAGACATGTAAGTAAAAAAATTGAATTATAAAACAATGGAACAATGGGACTGCAAGGCTATGCACGAACCTGTAGAGCCCAAAAATCTTCAAGCTAAAAAAAGCAACGTAAACCAATTAAATCCCATCATACCAAAATTACCTCTCTTGTATAAAAATCAAGCCTAAGCATCTAATAACAACAGATTGAAATAAGGATGCCAACTATGATTCAAGCTAGGAACACGAATTCACATTGTGGCTATGAAGCAAAAACCATGTAAGGGAGTTTGAAAGTTCCAAAGCCCTCTTAAGTTAATCCTTTCTATTTATTTTGATGATTAACAAACTATATTAGAATGTTAATTCATTGCTCTGACATTCTTAAGTGAATTTATGTGTTCTTGTGAGATTTTTCTTCTAAGCTTTAGTGTGCAGACCTCAAGACTATTGATAAGAAAAATCATTGGATGGTTGAAGGATCACCAAAAATTAATGAGAATACTCAAGGAAGACTTGAAAAAGTTAATCTCAGGTGCAGGCAACCAAAACTTGAGAAAGTTCAAGATTGAACATGATAAAGCTTGAAGATCTCATGAAGACAAGATTAGAAGTCTGAAAGATATTCAAAAAGTAAGATTTTTCTACATATTGTGAACCTCAGAGATCACTCTTCTTGTCTATCCTGAACTTACATAAGAGGGCTTAGCTTAGCAAAAATCATTGTTTAGGTAGATACATTTGCTTTTTAACTTGTGTAAATCCACTCTGTGAGGGTTTTCGAGAGCAACCCATTACAAAACACTTATTGTAATACCTGATCTTGTGAGATCTGAAGTGAGCTAGTGAGTTGTGCTAGTCACTTATCTTTGCTTGGAGAGGCTATGACTCAAAAACTACTCAGATTTTTAGCCTGGAGAGGCTGCAGCTCAAAAAATACTAACTTCATTTTAGTTTGGAGTGGCTATGGTTCAAAGAATACTCTTGTATTAGCCTGGAGAGGCTGTGGTTCAAAAAATGCTCTTCTATTAGCCTGGAGAGGCTGTGACTCAAAGAATACTCTGTTTTACAGTGAAAAATCTTAGCAAGGAGCTGGAGACTGGACGTAGCCATTGTGGTTTGGGGTGAACCAATATAAATCCTAGTGTTAAGCTTTTCTCTCCCTTATCTCTTTACTTTCAGTTCTAAGCTTGTTTCATGTTTATTGAGTGATTTTGTTTGGACCAAAGTTTATATATTTCTTTGAAATCAACTCAACCAACTTAAGTATTTGAAACTTAAGCTTCCGCGAGGTTAAATCTGATATAAATCATTTTTAAAGTTTTAAATTTGATTTGTAAGTTTCAAAACATGTTTTGAAAGATAACTGAAAATGATCTGCATAAATACTGTATATTTGAGATTACTTGAGAAAGTTGAGAAAGTTGAACCTTCTCAACACTAACCTATGTTGTGTTTGAACTTTCTCAACTCCAAGTATTCATACTTGAGAAAGTTTTAGGAAACGAAATTTGTGTTTTCAATGAATTTCAAAATCCAAAGGAGCACAATTAACCCTGTTCTTGAGCTTTTGCCAACTTCAATTGGTATCAAAGCTCAGCCTCTGGTTGAGCACGTTTAACACCATGAGAAGACAAAGATTTAGAAGGAAGCAAGGCAAACCAACAAGGAGGTGCATGCATACCTCGAAGGTTCCTCTACAAATAGACCACTTGCCTTCGATGGAAGAGACTACTACTACTGGAAGGCTCGCATGAGGTTAGTTATAGAATCTCAGCACAGTGATCTTTGGAGAATTATTGAAAATGGTCCCTTCATTCCTACAACTAAATATGATGATGGAAGAACTGAAGAAAAGCCAAGAGACACATGGACAAAAGATGAAAAGAACTAATACATACTGAACTCCAAGGCCAAGTTTTATCTAACTTGTGCATTGAGCATAAATGAGTATGACAAGATAGCTACTTGCAGCACTAAAAGGAAATATGGGATACCTTGATGGTAGCTCATGATGGAATAAGCCAAGTCAAAGAAGTAAAGGTCAGCATGCTGGTTCATCAATATGAATTATTCAAGATGCAAGAGCATGAGACAATAGATGAGATGTTTGCAAGATTCACAATCATCGTGAATGACCTGAAGTCACTTGGGAAGACATACACAAATCAAGAACATGTGAGAAAGCTTCTTAGAAGCTTACCTAAAGTATGGAGACCCAAGATTATAGTAATCCAAGAAGCCAAAGATGTAACACCTAAAAAAAAAACACTTATTCACTTAACTATAATTACTTGAGTAAGAAGAGTGTAAATTAAAAGGAAACAATTTTAATGATCTTATCTACCCCTAATTGGTTAGAATAGAGATTCATGGGAAATGATTATAAATAAAATGGAAACCAACTTCTAAAGCATACATTTACATAAATTTTAGATACACGATCATATGGTCTAGAGTTAAAACTATAGTTATTTTAAGTTCCTTCTTCCTATCAAGGACAAGATGATGGGTCTAAAAGGAAGAACTCATTTTAAGGAGTTGCAACTATTATTATTTGTGAAGTAAAGTGTGGGAAATTATTAACAATGTCTGTGAATTCTATATGGATAGAACTTTCTTCGTCCTGTTTGATTCTTTTTTTAACAATCAAATTCACTTATCTCTATTTCAATTTAAACAAGTTAGGAAACCCTCTTGATCATGATTTGAAGATAATTACTACTGGTACTACCACTTTAATTTTTAAGTATTGTAGGTATACCCTAACTTAAGAAAGAAAATAGTAGAACTTCAATGCCCATATTACTGCTTCATATTTTACTTGGGTTATATACTGAGAGATAAAAGAGTAGGCAAAATACATCACCTTTATACACATTTACACAAAATATTGTTTAGCACATTGTGCACTAAAGATACCACAATTGCGTATGGCTTAAAAAAAATAGTCACACCCTCAGGGTTATACATTGAATCCTCTACCTTTTTGTGGTGCCTCAAACTATCACATAATTAGTATAATTACATGTTCGTACGTTTCTTATATATTGATCAAAATGGTAAACATTAATTTTGTTCGGCACCTTTCACAAAACTCTATTCCTCAGCGACATAGTTACATTATAACCCTAACCCTACTAGGGATCTTGATTGTCCAGCTGGACAATCCTATTGCTTTGGATGGCTTTGACAACTCCTATATTTGGAATATCCACCCAAAAATACTGTATTTCCACCGCGATATGGAGAAAAGGCATTTTTCTTAATCTAAAAACATTAGAAACAAATGGTGAGATAACATCTTAGTAGAGAGTAATAACAAGTTACTTTAGAATTATAATGTTTTCAGCTATATATACAAATAGAAAATGTCTTCTCTTTAACATAAATTCTCAAAACTTGTTGGTAATAAGCTTAGTCATGTTAAAGTCTCTTAGTCCATGGTCTTGCTTTCAACATGAGAGTGTCATAAAATTTAAACAAAAGGAGTAGAAGAATGAACCACGAATTTAAAGAGTAAATCATTATCAAGATACATAGAAACATCTTAAATAAGAGTGATAGAGAAGAGTTATCACTCCCTACATAGTCTTGATTGAGTTTGGTTGCTTGTTCTCCTCTTAGCGGTTCACAAACTAGGGCTCTAAAGTGAAGTAGGTTGAGATTTGCTAAGGTTTCAAGTGTGTGTTCATAGGATGCGTGGAACTGATTATTTATAGACTAAGGTGAGTGTGTGGGTGCACAGCCGTGTGAATGAGTAAGGGTGAGTGTGTGTGCCATGGATGAGTGCTTCTTGCCAAGTGAGATTGCTCTTGACTAGAAACATGTGATTGAATTCACATCTTGGCTAGGGTTAAGCCACATGGCACCCCATCTCAATGGTTATGATTGCTTAGTTAGGGTTTGTAACTTAGTATATCTAGTTTCATTTCAAGACACATAACTCTAACTAATGTCATTCATTTAATTATGCCATCTAGTTCCCTTGGATTAATTGACCGTGCAAGCCTTCGGGGATTTCTTTCCCTTTATGGCTAAGTAGTCATAATGACTAACTTTCTTACCCATGCAAGTTATTCCATGTGTCCTTGATTTGATGACTTAAATTACTCATGCTTTGAAATGCGTGGCCGTGTGAGTCTAGCTTCCCTTCTAAGTTCTTCTATTGACTTGTAAATTAAAGTCTTATGGTAAAATTAAAAGCTGGGTTAATGTGTTGCCACTTGGCACTTCATCTTTTTACTAATGAATGCTTTAGTTAATGTTAGCAATTTGATGACTTCATTTAGTTTTTCCTTAAGACACATAGTTTTTAACTATTTATATTAGCTTAGATATTTTGCTTAGGTCATCTAGTCTCCCTAGAATGTTTAGCTGTGCATTAAAGGGAGTATTAGGGTTTTTTTGTCTTTGCCATGATGACTAACTTTTCTATCTACCCAAGCTGTCTTACAAGTGGCTTGATGTGATAAGCCTAGTTTATCCATTCCAAATGATATATGGCTGTGGAGTGTAGATGGTCTTAGGGATGTTATTCTTCTCTTTTGACTAACATAATATTTCTTTGATAGTTACTTGTTCTTTGATAGGGTTAAGACACTTAGCAATTTATTGATAGTTTCTAGTTTCTTTTCTTTTTTTTTTCAAGACACATGACTTCTAATTAAATTAAATTGGAGCGCTTGGCCGTCCACTCTAAATTCCTTGTGAAATTTTTAGCTTCTATTAAAGATTACTTAAGATTTTAATATTTCAAGTTATTCTCCTCCTTGGGCCATGCGTACTAGGTCATATAAGATCATAAATATTGGCCAAGTGAATTTCATCATGTGTTTAGACTTATTTGGCTTACTCATGATGACTTGCTTTTCTTCTAGCAAATCAAGCATCTCTAAGTGATCCCTGTCCTTTGTTTCATGATAGCTTAGTTACATGAAGTAACTAAGTTTACTTAGTTTAGTTACATTTTGACTAGATTCTCTTAGTTGACTTAGGGTTGACTAGTTATGTTCTAATTTTTCCATTAGTTTCTAAATATATACCTTGCTTTCTAGTTAGGTTAACCATCATTACTCCCTAATAATTTATCTTATCTCTTAACTAGTAAGACTTAGAAGACTAATGTTGCCTCCATGGGGTCTACTAGTGAATCTCTTGCTTATGCAAGATGATTCTTTTTGGTTTTACATGCTTTAATGCTTAATGGCTTATTCTTCACTTGATGCGATTTGCTTCCTCCTTCTTCCTTTTTGACTTTGGTTACTTTAAGGAGATTCTTTGTCTCCTCCACGTGAGCTCCTTTCCTTTTGCAAGGCATTTCTTTTTGGATTTTACTCATTAATGTTATGGTTTATTCCTTGGAATATCCTTTACTTATTCCACTTTACTTCCTTTTGACTTAGAGATAACATTCCTTTCTTCTTCCTTTTTGGTTTTCATGTGTAACACTCCTAAGGAGACAACTTCGTTGTCTTATTCTTAAGCTAACTTGTGGGCTTAAGTCATTGGATTTGTTTTCTATCTTGAGTTGGGCTAGTTTTAGGTTCTTGGGTTAAGCTAATTTGGATTGGACTGAACTATCTTTTTAGGGTTTTAGAATTCTTAGAGCCTAATTATAAGATTTAATCATAATTAATTAGGTTTAATTATCATCCTAAACTAATTTTCATTATATGATTTGGAACATTTTTTCAAATTTTAACTGGCTGTCTAGCACTTAAAATGTATAAATAATATACTTCAAACACAAACAAATCATAATGCATGTTTCTATGATTTACGAGATGTTACAAACTATATTATGGTGGTATATTAATAAACCATTTTCATTTAGGTCAATATTGAAAAATATTTGGTTCAACTCTTACTATTGATATGCTTCCACTTCACTGAGAAAAAAGAAAGAGGTTTAATGTCAATTAAATAACATAAAAATCTTAATATGGCTGAATAAAATATAAAATAGCCCTTCAAGATTTGATGCATTTAATAGGCAACAACTTATCAAATTAGTTTTTTCTAACATTTTTTAACACTACTCTTACATATTATCATGCATATGTGAATATGAGTGTGCATGTACACTTTTTGTATTCAATTTAAGAAAACAAGACGAAAGTGTTCAAAAAAATTTTAAGCGGGAAGTCTAATATTTCTTTTATATTTGACATTGTTATTTAGGATGTTTATATGTATTGTAGTTGAGTACAAAAATTTAGTTACTCTCTAAATTTAAAGAACAAGAAGGAATATTCAAATAATCATCATGGACAATAACAAAGTTGAAGGTAATATCTTAGACTAAAAAAATCTTAATGAGTTTAGAACATAAAGAACAATACATAACTAGATGGTGCACATATTATTTATTATGAAAAAAATTTTATTATGATAAAATGTGGGAAAATGAAAGAAATTTTAAAACAAAATATAAAAAAAATCTTAAAATACAATTAGAAAAATCATGAATCAAGAAATACAAAAAAAATACTTATAACATTTATTTTCTTAAAATAAAATGAAGGTAATAATTTAGATAACACTGATCAATTCAGTATTATTATATATAATTAAGTATATATAAATGCAAACAAAATAAAAAAATGAGGAACATGCCTATCAAAGTGCTAGTTTTAATAAGGTATTCAAAAAATAAAATTCTCCTTTTTTGTCTTGCTAATTAAGTTATTAACAAGATAGAAATTAACAAAATAATAGTATTCTAATTTCTTAAAGATAATAGCACTAAAAGGATTGGAAAAAGCTCAACTCAAATCCAATATGCTATCAAGATAACTGTTGATGAGAAAGAGGTGATTTTGAAGAAAGAAGGTTGAGTCTTAGATAAGATATGATTCTAACTTGATAATTAGTAATTTCATCTATTTAAAGGGGGGACATTATGAGATTAGGCATAATATAAGAACAATTCTTACGTAGACATTACCTACTTAGACACTCTATTTAACAATTGACATGTGTTGTCAACTTTTTAAATAGTGATGTAAAGTACATAACATTTTGATAACGAGTCGAAGGTTTTCATCTTTTTCTTTTCTTCTTTAAATCTTCAATTGAAGTTAAATTCTCAAAATCCGTTTCTTCTGTTAATTTCTTTTCATGATTTTATTCAAGATCTAACCTCTCCATCCAACCATGTTCACATTGTCTCTTTGGTATACTCCCATATAATCCATCACCCATGCATGACTCACGTCACTACCTTTAAAAATTAACAAACCATAGCACCTTAAACCAGTCCATCAAGTGAAAGCTCAAAACAACGCAGACCCAAACCAATCTCACCTCACAAACACCTCTCATGCACTCACCCTCTGTACTCACGTTCACAATACACACACCAGCACTTCACTCGCTACACGTCTAGAAACCTTTCTTGAAAATACCTCCATAGATGTTCCGTAACCAGCACCGTTAATTTACCCCATGTATTAAGCACCAGAAGTATCTCTATGCTCAAAAAATCTACTTGCACCATAAACACAAGTATCTACCACATCCAGAACACTCCCTCAAGCCAAACCTGTGAGGATCCCTACATAAACTACCTACAAAACTCTTAAACTCATCCATGTAACAAAGCCATCACCCATGCACACACATGCACGTGTTGCTCCATAAAGTTGCGGCCTCCCATAGAATCATCTCCTTCCTTTATAATACAGCACTTCAGCTCATGCACAAAAACAACCATGAAATCATAGTCAACACTCTCCAAAGCTCCATAACCTAGCCTACCTCTAAGCATATTCATCTCCACGCACGTCCTGGCAACAGAAGCCTCCAAATGTACCAGCCCAAGCACTGACCAACCAATACAGACTCTTAACACATACCATCACGCACATCACAAATGTAGTTAACAGTTAAGCACAAATTGTTAAATTTGTTAGACATTAGTTTTCGTACTCAGCTTCATATATACTTTATTAATTTAGTTAATGTATTGTTGTGTATATAAAGCTATCATATGTAATCTATCAAATTCATCTTCACATTTCAGCCTTCTTGAATACTTGATATCACAAATAAAGATGATAATTGAGATGTTGACAACGGAATAATCAAAATTAACAAGTAGTTGCAGCAATATTTTGATTTTTTTTGAGATGAGGTGGATCTCTAAAATTTTGTTAGAAATGCCCATGGGACTTTAGATGATCTCCAATTAAGTCTAAATCTAGGTATTAATTTTGTTTTTAATCATTTATCAAATGTACATGCAATCTCATATTTAGTTATCACATTTCACATAATCAATAAATTTTGAATTGGTTTCCATTATTTTTATAGTTTAGATTTGTTAGTTATTGGGCCTATTTTGTTTGACTTAATTTCAAAGAAGATCATTGGAATTTTTGTTATTTATTCATATAGCTTTCATTGTATCGTCATTAATATATAAAATTAATAATGAATTGAGATGCTAACAACATAATAATCAAAATTAATAAGCAGCAACGGTAACATTTTGATTTTTTTTTTGAGGTGAAGAGAATCTCTATTATTTTGCAAGAGGTACTGCTAGGGAATTATATGGTCTCCAGTAAAGTCCAAATCCAATTAGGAATTTCATAGTAACAATTTTCATCATGTACATACCACATTAATTATTGCATTACATAATTAATAATATCTTAGGCTAATTTTCATAATTAAAAAACTAATTTCCTCTTAAGAAGTATGCAAACAATAAATGAGAAAAAGTTAAACAATCCCAACTTTGTGATTGTTGTGAATTTAAATTTGATTGTGAAAATAAACCCTTTTTTGTGAAATTATTAAAGATATTCTTTTTATAAAGTTAATCTAAGAGAAAAGAATTTTATGAAACTAAATTTAAAAATAAATCATTTTGTAAAATGAATTAAAAATAACCTTTTGTGAAATAAATTAAAAATAATATTTTTGAAAATAAATTTAAAATAAACCTTTTTCTTAATTAATTTAAGATATGCTTTTGTGAAATAAATAATAAAAATGTAAATCTTTTGTGAAATTCACTGAAAAAATGTTTTAAAATAACTTTCATTTTATCACTCATTTTGAAAACCTCTATTTGAATTATTATTGTTTCAAAATCATTCATTTTAATGAACTAAATATTACTTTTTTAATTAAATTTTTTTTAAATTCACCACTTTTATGCTCTATGTTGCGAGTTTAATATTTGTTCATAATGGCTTATTAGCCACTCATTTTCTATCTTAATTATTTATCATTTTTTATAATATGCATGATAAAATGAGGCATATAAACAAATGCAAAAAAAAAAATTTCAAATTATAAAACAATGGAGCCATGGAACTGCTAGGCGATGCACAAAACCATAGAGCCTAAAAATCTTCAATCTAAAAAAAGCAACTTAGACCAATTAAATCCGATCATAGCAAAACTACCTCTCATGTATAAAAATCAAGCCAAAGCAAAAACCTAAGCATCTGATAACAACAAATGGAAATGAGGACGCTAACTATGATTCCAGCTAAGAATACGAATTCACATTGAGGTTATGAAGTGAAAACCTTCTATCCATGAATCCTATGACAGCAATTAGGTGTTCTATCTTAGACAAAAATTTGGACTTGAGTGGTTTTCTATATTGCATTGACTCATTCACAGACTAAGACTGGTGTTGTGTTGGTGATTTGAAGAAGAAAATTGCTGTGTGGAGCTATGTTGTGGTGGGTCACAAGCAGAGGAACTTCAGGTGTTTGAAGATGGAAGTGTTAAGGGGCTGTGTTGTGGTGATGAAACTGTGGGCGAGAACGGATGATGGTGGCTCACTGTGATGAAGGAAGTTGTCTCCTCAACACCATGGAAGGAAGCAAAAAGCAGAACAAGAGAATACTTGACCTCAAGACCACAGAAGGAATGTCCTTGCCCCTCTATTCTCTGCTCTTTTCATCTCCAGTTGCTGAATCCCCCTTTTTCTCTTCACGTGAGTGCTCTGGTTTCTCTCAGTCTTGCATCTTCTCTGTTTGATGCGTAACGCTCCTTCATCTTCTCTCTTGTGCATCCTCTGTCCTCTCCAAATCTGTTAATTTCTCCATGCATGAGTGCTCTGCTTGGTCTCTATTCTGCATCTTCCCCAACTCCTCTCAGATGCGTCATAGCTCTCTCTTCACTCAAGTGATTTTCTCTTACAAAATCAAGGAAAATGGCCTAGTACCAAATCCTATCTCCTTTGGTGTTGAATGCCCAGCACGAGTGGATTTTTTAATGAGGTGAAGGAGTGTTTCTCTTAGTCTCACCCTTTCTATCCTTTACTCTTGTTCTCTGTCCGCAACCTCTAACCGAATTCCTTTCCCAGACCGTTCTCTCTCCTTTGGATAATCACCTTCTATTTACTTTTCCCTTTCCCTACACTCTAGGTTGTTAGCTACTGGTTCATTTGTTTTTTGAGCGTAAGTGGGGCATCTTTTTCTAGTGTAACCGAATCAGGTTATTAGCCAGTGAACATCGTATTTTGTCTAGACTCATAAATTATTTTTAAAAAATACAAAAAAAATCTATAATGACGTAGTCCCATAGCTCAATCCCTTTTGAGGACCTAACTAACACAATATCATTTTTAGACTAGCCTAATAAGCCAAATCCAATAAACCCTAAGCTGAATTTTAAAGGTTGATCTTGGTCTAGCCATCGCCAACATCCCAGTTCAACTCTCTCTTGAAGGAAGCCTACTTCAAGAAGGCTCTCTAATCTCTCCTAAATCTCAAGAAAGAGGAGAAGAAGAAAAAAGAGAAGGAAAAGAAGAAAAAAAAAAAAAAAAAGAGGCAGAAGCTAAGAAAGCTTGTGAAAGTGATGCGTCTGAACGTTTTCAACCTCAGACTGAGAAGACAACTGTGAAAGAGAAAGATGAGGTTCATGCTGAACAAGGAAAGGAGGAGCAACAAGGTGTTGAATCACTTTTCTCAAGTTCAAAGCCAAGAATTCCTCACTTGGACTCACTTATTTTCGATGTCACTATCCCTAGAGCAACTCAGAAAGATCAACCTCAAGACAGCACTCGCATTGTGGTGCTTGAAGACATTTACGATGAGCCTCCAACATTTCTAGAAAACAATTCTCATTTGGCTTATTTTTGAATCAGCTCAAGGAAAAGCATATTAAGTTAAACTAGGAGGTGGGCAAAACTACAAGAATGGAAGCCAGTGAAATCCATCATGGTTCCACTCAACCTAAGCCAACTCCCTCCAAACCAACCATGAAAACCTGTCATTCTACTAAGGATGAGCTAAAAAGACTTAATTATCAAGTTAAGAAACTACAGGAAGGTGAAGAAGCATTAACGAAAGAGATGCATGAAGCACTAAAAGAGATTAACTCAACAATCCATGAGTTCATGGATCAATTTATGATGTTGCATGAATGGTGGCAAAGGAAGTATGAAAATCAGACATAGCTTGGCACTATCAAGAAACCACACTTTCCCTATCTTGCTCTAAGGCCTATTCCCAGCATCTCTCCATCTCTCTCATAATTGAATGAATCACCTTCCAGTGAACCACATGCTTCTTAAGTGCTTTGTGATGACTGATATTTTCTCCTCCCATGTTTTGTTATTTCTTTTTGTATGATGACAAAAGGGGGAGAGTTAATATGAAAATTTAGCTTAGTATTTATACCATTTTTGACAAAAGGGGAAGATGGTCAAAAGGGACAAATGCTAATTTTGAGGTGGAGCTAATGTTCTTTTAATATTCCAAATCTTAATGGACCAACCCTTTCATTGTTCCATCTTTCGCTTAATATCTTGCCCTGATTTGGTTTAATTTTTTTGTCAATTTTTTTGCGCTTATCATGTTTAATTATTATTTGTTCTGATTGTACTCATGCTCTAATATTGATCATACAATTTGCTAAATTGATTAATGCATGAGGTTACTATTTTGCTATTGACAATAAATGAATTATAAGTTAAAGGAGAGTTACTGAACATTCTCAAGTATTATACTCTGAACCTTCTCATCTTGCAATGAAAGAATGATAAACCATCTTAATTCTTGTGAATCTTAAAATTTTCAAATAGTTTGTCATCATAAAAAAGGGGGGATATTGTAAGTTCCAAAGGCCTCTTAAGAAAATTCTTTCCACTTGGTTTTGATTATTAACAGACTGTGTTGAAATGTTGAACTATTACTGTAATGTGTAGACCTTGAAACAATGTTGAAGTATTGCTCCAATGTGCAAACCTTTAGAAAATGTTGAAGTATTTTAAAATAGATTAACGTGTTCTTGTGAGATTTCCTCTTAAGTTTTAATGTGCCGACCTTTAGAAATTAGATGAGAAAGATCAAGGGATGACTGGATGATCACCAAAACTCAATGAGAAGAGTCAGTGAACACTTGAAAAGTTGATCAGAGAAGCCAGCATCCAAAATTTGAGAAAGGCCATTCATTAATGTGATAAAGCTTGAAGATCTCATGAAGACAAGATTAGAAGTCTAAAAGAAGTTAAAAAGCAAGATTTCTTTCCAAATCATGTCGATACAACATCAATTAAGTCAAGAGAAATCAACCTGACAAGAGTCAAGACTTAAAAAAGTTAGTTGAGTAAGTTGAGAAAGTTGGAGTTGAGAAAAGTCATGGAAAACCTTCTCAAATTACTAATTAACAGATAGTATTTCATGCTGAATCATCTAAAAATAGCTGATATAATGACTAATGTTTGTCCAGTGGATAACAGAAGATTCCAAAGCTCCAACGGCTAGTGTTTTTTTAGAGTATATAAAGATCTTAACTTAAATATTAGAGGTTAGAAGATTTACAAGCCTGAACTGAAAATATAGTGAACCTCGAAGACCAATCTTCTCATCTTTTCTGAAGCTACCTACTTGTGTGAATATTAACCAAAATCATATTGTAGGTGTTTGTATTGATTAGTAACTTGTACAAATTCACTCCATGATTGTTTTCAAGAGCAACCCACTACAAAATACCTATCATAACACCTGATCTAATGAGATCAAAAGTGATCTAGTAGGTTGTGCTAGTCACTGTAGTATTTTTCTAGGTTGGAAAGGCTACTGTTGGAGAAAGAATAATTGTGTAAAAGCTTGGAAAGGCTGCGAATAAAAGAATACACTAATTTATAGTGAAAAATCTTAGCGAAGAGCTAGGGATTGGACATGGCCCATGTGGTTTAAGTTAAACCGGTATAAATCTTTGTGTTAAGCTTTCTTCTCCTTTTATGTTGCAATTTATCTTCAGTTATGTTCTTGTTTTGAGTTCACTTGAGTGATTTTGTTTAAGTTAAAGTTCATATCTTTTATTAAAATCAACTCAAACAATTCAAGTGTTTGAAACTTAAGCTTTCACAAGTTTAAATCTGATTAAAAGTACTTTTTAAGTGCTATACTTGATTGATATGTTTCAAAACTTATTTTGAAAGATATCTGGAATAGATTTGCATAATTACTGTGCATTTGGTATTATTTGTTTTAACTGAGAAAGTTGAACCTTCTTAACTTCGACACGTATGTTGCCTTTGAACTTTCTGAACTCCAATTGTTCAAACTTGATACAAGTTTGAGAAAGGTAATTGTGTTTGTAGAAAAATCCAAAATCAAGGAACACAATTGAACCCCCCCTTCTTTTGCTTTCACCAACTTCTGCTAGAATGTGAGCTTCAGTCTAGCAAATGTAGAGTCGTAGCCACAAAAAGCTGGAGTTGAGGCCATGGAGCTACATAAATAAGATCTTTTAAGAGTTAAATCAAAGAGGGAACTTTACCTAGGAATTAGGTATTACAAAGGGATAGAAGCCATCAAGCAATCAAAGAGATGAGATTTTAGAAGATTAAATACTAAAGATTTTGCAATCTATAGTTTCTCTTTTCTTCTTTTATACTTTTCTTCATGTTTTGTAATACCATGAATGTAAACTCCGAGAGTTTATGTTTTTACTTGTTAGCATGAACTAATTTGCTTTTCTCTAGGATTGCAATTGAATTCACATATAATTTAGATCCTTATTCTTCTCTCTTTCTTTCTTTAATGTGAATTGAGTTATTTATTCAATCTTGTTCTTAATTCTCCTAATTGCTTGTGCCAATTAAATTGATTTGGTAAATCTCAATTGAACTTCGGAGAGGGAGTTTTGGTTTTAGCCATAAATTGAATAACATGTTTAATTTCATTTAGTTGATTAAATGAATTGATTTGCTTGTGAGATAGGAAGGTTAAGGCTTAATCTTAATGAGTCTTTCTTTAATTTAATTCTCATAGGAATACAAATAATTGGTTCAGAAGGATCTTTTTATAAGATTATTGGAAGATAGTTATGAATAAATTAGAATCCCAGATTAACAACTCATTCACAACAAAAAAAAAAGAGGTTTAGAAGCGGATTTTTTTTATGACTCATGGCAGTTATTCGCAAAGGTTGCCAACTCGCCTCAGGTGGTTTTAATATCTTAGAACTTCTTGTTATCTATTATCACTGAGGTGGTTTTAAGGTCACATTAGCTTGGTTGTTATTTACATTACTTTTGTAAGGTCCAATAATAACTAAACCAAACAAGTTTAGATAGATTTAGATTAAATTAGTAGATAATTGTTATATTTAAAAAATGCTCATTGGCATGAGGAGAATGACAATTATCAATGAAACTCTGTTACAATTTCAATATAAAATTCCTTTAAGATCACATGATTGATTAATTTAATATGAACTATATTAGTGGTGGTACATTAATAAACCATTTTCATGTATGTCAATTTTGAAAAATATTTGGTTCAACTCTTATTATTGACATGCTTCCACTTTACTGAGAAAAAAGAAAGAGGTTTAATGTCAATTAAATAACATAAAAATGCTAATATGACTGAATAAAATATAAAAATTACCCAGTCAAGATTTAATGCATTTAATAGACAATAACTTATCAAATATAATTTTTAGATTATTTTTTAACACTATTCTTACATATTGTCATGTATATGTGAATTTGAGTGTGTATGTCCACCTTTTGCATTCTATTCAAGAAAACAAGACGAAAGTGTTTAAAAAAAATTTAAGCGGGAAGTCTTTTCGTGATTTTATTCAAGATCTAACCTCTCCATCCAACCATGTTCATATTGTCTCGTCGGTACACTCCCAAATAATCCATAACCCACGCATGACTCACATCCCTACCTTTTAAAATCAACAAACTGCAGCACCTTAAACAATTCCACCATGTGAAAGATCAAAACAACCTAGACCCAAACCAGTCTCACCTCACAAACTCACCCTCTGTACTCACGTGCACAATATTCAGACCAGCAATTCACTCGCTACACGTCTAGCAACCTTGAAAATACCTCCGTAGGTGTTTCCTAACCTGCATTGTTAATTTACCCCATGTATCAAGCACCACAAGTCTCTCCATGCTAAAAAAATCTATCTGCACCATAAATACAAGCATCTACCACTTCCAGAACTCTCCTTTAAGCCAAACCTGTGAGCATGCCTACATAAACCACCTAGAAATCTCTTAAACTCATCCATGTAACAAAGCCACACCCATGCACACACATGCACGTGTTGCTCCATAAAGTCGCGGCCTCCCTTGGAATCATCTCCTTCCTTTACAATACCCTACTTCGGCTCATGCACAAAAACAACCATGAAATCATAGTCAACACTCTCCAAAGATCCATAACCTTTCCTACCTCTAAGTATATTCATCTCCACATACGTCCTTGCAACACAAGCCTCCAAATATACCAGCCCAAGCACTGACCAACTCGTACGGACTCCTAACACATACCATTACACATTTCGCAGATATTGTCAACAATTAAGCACAAATAGTTAAATTAGTTAGAGATTAGTTTCGTACTTTGCTTCATATATACTTTGTTAATTTAGTTAATGTATTGTTGTGTATATAAGCTATCATATTTACTCTATCAAATCCATCTTCACATTTCGGCCTTTTTGAATTCTTGATGTCACAAATACAGATGATAAGCACGTGCAACACATCCTTATTTAGTTAACTAATTTAACTAACTAAGCATGTGTTGCACATGCTTATCATGAATATATGTGATAGCACACATCCAAAGCACCCATGCACTTGTCCATCGTCATGCTTATCATCACAAAAAAGATACCTCACACGCATGCAGTTGTTGTATTCCCTTCACCTGAGCCATTGGTTAAATGCAAATTAAGGGTATCCATGGATGGATTTTAGGGAAAATGGTTGTGTATTAGGTGAGTGGACATTCAATAAATGCTTGAGGCTAATTAGGTACCTAAATGGTCCATGAATGTGCCCCTACAACATGCGAAAACCGAGGCTGTCCTGTTTTCGGATTCACTGTTTTGGCTGATGAACATGTTGTGGTAAAATAAACATAACTTGAGCTAGAGTGGTCCAAATGAGGTGAAATTTGAACCCACGTGAAGATAACTTAGAGATCTTTAATTCGGAAAATTTTTAAAATTTATGGACAAGTGACCGTTTCCCAGTTTCCCTGTAAATATCGCTGCTCTGTTTCCAGGAGTCCAGTCTGGACAGTTAGCTTGGGACAAGCATAAATCGAGTTGTACTAAGCCAAATGGTGCAAATAATATGTCATTGGAAAACTTAGATTGTTTAGTTTAACATATTAAAAATTTAGAATTTTTATCCTAGTGGTTCATTCCCAGAAAGTCCGTGAACGTGACGGACTCGGATGCGGTGGCCAGTATAGCACAGCCATTTGGTGAGATGCATAACTTGGATTATACTTAACCAAGTGGCTCATAATATACCTTTTTGGAAAGCTTATGATGTCTACTTTATCCTAATAGAATATGAGATTTTTTGGTGAAGTAGATTAGTCCCAGTTATCGAAATATTTAAGGCTGTTCATGGTTGAATTATGGTGAAAACTCTGTCTTCTTGTTTCTCTTGAAGAACAACTTGTGGACTCTTATAAGTTATGGTGTGAGCTTTCCTTAGCTAATCCACCTCGAGAATTATATGAGTGGTTATTGTTGATGTATGTTTTTATTCCTTCCGCTGTGTTGCTTAATTAAACGTTGCGCTTGGAGACCATAAAGGTTAACGATTCGGATGCATACGGGACGTTACATTTTATGGTATCAGAGCAACCTTCTAGGGAAAGAGCCTATTATTGATAAGTGTTTATGTAGCGTGTTGGGTTATCTTAGTGTTTATCATGAGTATGCATATATCAATGCTGAGTGTGAGACTGATCAACTCATTCTTGTGTATTTAATATGTGCAGAATCATGGTACGTACTAGGAGGACTCAGGGAGTCTCTAGTAGTCAGTCGGACCCGATTCTAGCATCTTTGGCTGCGATGCAAGAAGAGATGAGAGCTAATAGAGAAGCTAATCAGAACATGATGCGAACTTTTATGGAAGAGCTTCGAGCAGATAGGCAGGTAAATCAGCCGCCACCTCCACCACCTTCACCACGTAGGAACCCATTCTTGAAGCAGCTGCAGCTCAAGGACTAGGGCCAGCACAGGCAATAGGTGGAACCTGATGTTGAGGATAATCAGTGGAGGAGGAGGTTGAATGACTTCCACAAGCATCAACCACCTACATTTGAGGGAGAGTATGACCTCGTAGCTGCTGCCAGATGGCTACAATCTCTAGACAAGATTTTCAGAGTGATGAGGTGCCCTGATACTCATAAGGTAGACTATGCTACTTATATGCTTTAGGGAGATGCAGATGACTGGTGAACTGGCAACAGAAGACAATTGGAGCAGCAAGGTAGAGAAATTACCTGGCTAGTGTTTGAGGAAGAATTTCTTGTGAAGTATTTTCCTGGAGATGTCCGGGAAGAGAAGGAAGGTGAGGTTTTGGCCCTTGAACATATCTCACGGGTAGTGTAGTGATTCATAGCGTGCGAAAATTCATCCTTCTTTTTTTTCTTTTTTTTTTTTGGTACAAGAGAATTCTTGCTTCTCAGTACTGGGGTATTACACGTTAATTTGATCCCTCATTTCAACTTGATGAAAGGTGTCAGTCAAAGAGAAAGAGGAAGAGAGAAAACACAAATCTGTGAATTGGATTGTATGTAATGAATTCCATGCTTGAACTTGTTACAGTGGCTGATATATATAGTGCTACACTATAGTGGAGTACGCTCATAACAGAGGACCATTCCTCTCTAACCAATAGCAGAATTTGATAACTATCTGACAGACTTAATAACTAACTCTTCTTCCCTTTACAGTTCCAAGCATTCTCCGGATCAACAATGACTTCCCGGTTGTTGTCTCTGCCGTATTACGTGCTTCTAGACTTGGATTAGAATAGGCACATACAAAGGTTGGTCAAGCTTTGTCATTAGTCATGTATTTATTGCGATAAAATGGACTTGAAAATTGGAACGTATCCAATATTTCAGCATTACCTGAGGCATTGCTTCGGTTTCCGACAGGCCAGAAACAACATAATCTTTCAATTCCTACCTGTATTAACTCTGCTCTATTTGCCAGTGTTCTGTTTGGCACCTACTGAAGAATGAAAACAGGTATTATGACAGCAGATGGCAACTATAATGACTGCAACAGAACCCAACATCCCCTTCAACGGATAAAAATTAACATGGGAAAAGAAAATATCGGCTACAAGCTTAGCCAACAAAACAAACAAATATTGTATCAGATTCTACTTAAGTTTTTTTAACAAGTCAATTTCCATACTTTCCAGTTCCCACATTACTATGAAATCGGTAATCTTAAATAATAATGTTTTATATTACAAAAACTCACAACTATTTTTGAACCATTAAATTAGATATAACCTTTGAAGGAATGAATGACTAAGCCGTCCAAGATGGGCCAAGTCCAGGCCCATGCATGCATATATATAACATGCAAAACGCAAAGAGAAGAAGAACCGAAAGAACCGAATGTTGGTTAAGGAAACATTCGAAATCAGTTTCTCTCTTGCTCTCTGATTCTCTCCACGAATTTGGGACTCAAACTCTGTTTCTAGGCATTCAATCTGTGAATTCACGGGTATGTTATCTTGTAATATACTTTATATGATCAGTATATCTATTTTGATCCATATATGGGACCATTTGCATGAAATGATGATTATATTAGTTATAATCCACAACCTTGAGTTCTGTACGATATCATATTAATTTATTTTTTTTATAAATTCATATAAAATTTAATGACTGCATATTTATTATTTTGTTGTCTATTTTAATAATGTTCAAATAACATTATCCATATTAGAAAAGACGCTTATAATACAAGTTTAAAAAATTTTAATTTATTCAAAATATTATGATTTTTTAAACTTAAAAAATTTAATACACATTATACTTTATAAATTAAAAGAAATGTATGTATAATATGATAATTAAAACTTCTAAATGTTATGATTGTTAATTGTTAATAAATGATAACCTAACTTCATTATCTTTGAATTAAAAATTTTTTAAACTCAACTTAATTTACAAATTAATTTAACTTTTTAATTATAAATTAAATTAGATTAAAACTCACATATTTACGAGTCGAGCTAATTCAATAGACAACTGGGTGGAAAGTGTACCCTAATAATAAGAATTGTCATCTTCTATCCATATACACATAATACATTTAGATTTTGTCTTTCATTTTCGTTAAGAACAGAATCGTGCGTTACTGAACAGAAACAAAATACAAAGCTTGCTTTCCGTCGCTTTCAGGATGAGTGCATGTGGATGTGGTTGCCATGTGTAATCAAACTCATATACATAATAATTTTTAAAAATTAGTCAATAATAAACTTACTAATTTACTTAAAATTGAAATAATTTTGTTTTACATAAACAAACTATGGCACATGTTTATATATTTTTTAGATTATTCAAAAGATCATTTAAAGTAACTTTAATTTTTTTCAATTAAAAAATTTCATTTAAATTACATTAATATTTAATGTACATATCTTAAAAAAGAATTTGAATTCACAGAAAAAATTTAATAATAATATTTTCAATTAGCTATGATAACTATTAATATTTTTTAAATTAGATTAGTATTCAGGATACATTATCTATTAACATTTATCAAACTCAAGTACATTAATCTTGAAATCATAAAAAAGAAGATTTGATAATAGTATATAATCATAGTAATTTCGTTTCAATTAGATTAGTATTCAATGTTCCTTATCTGATAACATTTATTAAATTTAAGTCAAATTTACTATATATACAGAATATAGATTTATTTTAAATTTTTATAAAATTATATCAAAATTTGAATTTATATAAAGGTCAAAAGAATAGATTTTAGCACTTGCAAAATAAATTAAAAACACATAAATTTTTATATAATTATCACAATATTTAAATCCAATAAAAATATTCCCTTCGTTCACTTTTATGTTTAAAGTAATTACATAAAAATTAAAAAATTTATTAAATAATCTTAATTATAAAAAAATATAATTTAATATAAATTAAATTTTCTTTCTCTTATTTTCATTAATATTTATTGTCTTTTTTAATTTTACTTAATAATTAATGATTCTTTTTAATATTATCAAATGACAAATATTTTGAGATAAAAAACTATTTTAAAACTATAAATAAAAATAGACGGAAGAGAGTATTTAAATAAGTTAGTTAAAATATAATCATCATCAATAACATGAATACATTTAAGTCAATTTCTTAATTAAAAAATGCTCATCATCAATAGCAATAAATGCACTCAAATCAATTTTATTACTTCCTTTATCTACTTTTAGATGTCATTTAAGGTAATTACACAATGATTAAAAAAGTTATTAAATTATTTCAATTGTAAACAAATATAGTACAATATGTCTACCAAAAAAAAAAATAGTATAATGTGACTATATTATCCTTTCTTTCACTTTATTAATATTTTCTCTCTTCCTCAAATTCATTTATTATACTAATTCTTTTTTTATAAAGATAATGATAAATTTAAAAAATAATTAATTAATACTTTATTAATATTTTTAAATGATAGATATTTTTAAATGATAAATTTTTTTTTTGACATAACAAATAAAAATGAATAGAAAAAGTATGTATATAGATAGGGTTTTGTTTTAGGATTAAAAAATAGCATTTAGTATCATCTATTAAATGATTTAAATTATTTAAAAAATATTAAATGTGTTTTAAATTTTTTAACACATTAAATGCTTGTAATTTTTATTTAATAATTTTTATTTTAAATCTTTTAACGAAAACCCATATAAATATACCAACCTGCGCATAGCCTAGGTAAAAATTAGTAATATTTTTGCTATTTCTTTGTTGTATACATATTAAATGAAATTGAATTGTTTCCGAAACTCATGATCTGCTTTAAAAGTCTATTACAAGTTTAGTACACATGATTTCATTAGTAAATTTTATTGGATGAGGATTTTTTTATGTTTATTAAAAAAATGTATACAATGATTGATTCTTTTTCATATTTTCTTTTATAAAATTAATATTCATTTTTTTCTAAAAGAAATAGAATTTGTGATTCCATACTTTGTAATTGAGATTCAACTTTTTTCTTTGTAAATGATTCAACTTCGTTGATTTCATACAAAGATCAATAATCATAAATATAAGATATACACTAAAAAAAATTAAAATATTTTTGTTTTCCTTATGAGAAACTTGTATATTATTTAGATTAATTTTGATTTTATTTAACAATGATTTCATATACTAAAAACAAATAAAGTTGCTTGGAGTGTTTCTAAAGTTACCAAAATGTAAAATAAGAATGATCATGCTTTTCTCATTTCAGTCTGAATTTAGAAAATTACCATTCTATAAATGGAACAGTACATTAATTAATTTAACAAATTTGAAAATATCAATGCTTTAAATTTTCTTATATTATTAAGTTCCTCTCATAACTTATACCTGGAAGCACAAACTGACTTCACATGTAATTTGGACCTTATTCTTCTCTCTTTCTTATTTTAGTGGAAATTGAGTTATTTATTCAATCTCGTTCTTAATGCTGCTAAATGCTTAAACCAATTAAATTGATTTGGTGAACCCTAATTGAACTTGAAAGAGGGAGTTTTGGTTTTGGCCATAGATTGAATAAAATATGTTTAATTTCATTCAGTTTATTAAATGAATTGATTTGCTTGTGACATAGGAATATACTTACAAGTCATATGTAATCAAGATTAAGGTTTAATCTTAATGAGTCTTTCTTTAATTAATTCTCATAGGAATAAAAAAATTTGGTTGAGAAGGATATTTTATAAGATTATTGGAAGATGTTTATGAATAAATTAGAACCCTAGATTAAAAACTCATTCATTACAAAAAAAAAAATTTGTTTAGCAGCGGATTTTTTTTTTATGATTCGTGGCAGTTATTTGCGAAGGAAGCCAATTCACCACATCTTCCTAGTTGGTTTCAAAGAGGTTATCTTTAGAAGATTATGAGAAGCCGTCGGTTTTAGGCTTATAAGTTTATCTTAATATCTTAGGACTTCTTGTTATCTGTTATCACTGAGGATAGTTTTAAGGCCACATAAGCTTGGTTGTTATTTACATCACTTTAGTAAAATCCAATAATAATTGAACCAAACAAATTTAGATACATTTAGATTAAATTAGTAGATAATTGTTATATTTAAAAAATGCTCATTGGCATGAGGAGAATAACAATTATCAATAAAAATCTATTACAATTTCAATATAAGATTCTTTTAAGATCACATAATTAATTAATTTAATATGAACTATGTAACACCGTACCTTATAGGTATGGTGTCACAAGCTTACTTAAACTCATCTCCTTTTGATAATTATAGAGATGAAATTAAACTAGGCAATTATGCCATCAATTATCTTTTACCCTGTATCGTTTATAAACAAGGTTACCACTTTTGGTGTTTAACTCTACACCTCAACTAAACTGGATGTATTCCATATATAAAAGTTGAACTTGCATCGTCGATTTTTGGATTAGAAACTTTGAATCATTGACTAACATTATACTTAATTGGTGAACTTACTAGTCAATCATACTTTTATGACTATTCTAGGTTAAAGAAATAAGGTTTAGTTAACCATAGTCCATCCAAGATCATATCATGATTCAGTTAGGTTCACAAACTTGGTTCCTTTCTGGGGAAAATAACTAGGGCTGTTGGCCATTTCATTGTTTAGGCATCGGGCTACCACTACCTAAGCACCCAGGGCACAGAAACCATGCCCAGTCTCGGCCAGGACAGTGCTTGGGTGGTGGCCTTTGAGCGCTTAGACGCCCAAGTCTTGGCCATCCCACTGCCTAGGTGCCCAGAGCTGGTACCTAGGCACCTAGATGGTCGAGAAGGCCATTTTCATGTTCTAGTTTCTCATGTTTCCAATTTATTTACTCATCACTTAGGGGGTTCTTTTACTCATGCTTAGGCATATATTAACCTCATTTTAGAGGTATCAAATTATTTCATTTACCTTCATGATTAGAGTTAAATTTTAGGGTCATGTCCATACACAATCACACAACATCATACATCAAGGCATGTTTATTTATTAATCCCATTAAAGTTAGGATTACAAGTCACCTATTTCACAAACCCCTCCAAAAAGGTGAGCTATCCAAAGTTTACATAGTTACATTACAACCCTAATCCTATTTGGGATTTTGATTGTTCAGTTGGACAATCCTAATGCTTTGGATGGCTTTGATAGCTCCCACATTTAGAATATCCACCCAAAAATATTGTATTTCCACCACAATATGGAGGAAAGGCATTTTTCTTAATTTGAAAACATTAGAAACAAATGGTAAGATAAAATCTCAGTAGAGTAATAACAATTATATTGTTTTCAGCTATATATACATATATAAAATGTCTTCTCTTTAACATAAACTCTCATTTACGAAGTTTTTTTAATCATTTATGCCTTTATTACCAATCAACTTCATGAAAACATTGTAACATGATTCTTAAACATAGGAATAGAGCTTTTTCTACTTACAAGGGCATCCCCTTGCAATTGCTACCAAAGTGACCTTACCACCATAGTGGCCTTAATTATGTAGGATCATCTCCTTAAAGATCATATCTAAGCTTAGTAAGATCACTCCCCATAAGGATCATTTCTCAAAACTTATTGGTAATAAGCATAGTCATGTTAAAGTCTCTTAGTCCATGGTCTTACTTTCGACATGAGAGTGTCATAAAATTTAAACAAAAGGAGTAGAAGAATGAACCATGAATTTAAAGAGTAAATCATTATCAAAATACATAGAAACATCTTAAATAAGAGTGATAGAGAAGAGTTATCACTCCCTACATTGTCTTGATTAAGTTTGGTTGCTTGTTCTCCTCTTAGTGGTTCACAAACTAGGGCTCCAAAGTGAAGTGGGCAGAGTTTTTGGTAAGGTTTCAAGTGTGTGTGTTCATGGGATGTATGAAACTAATTATTTATAGACTAAGGTGAGTGTGTGGGTGCATAGCCATGTCAATGAGTGAGGGTGAGTGAGTGTGCCGTGGATGAATGCTTCTTGCCAAGTGGAATTGCTTTTGACAAGAGACATGTGATTGAAATCACATCTTGGCTAGGGTTATGCCGCATGACAAGCAAACAAAATCAAGTTTTCAATTCTAAGAATGTTGTCACAACTCACAGACTATTAAAACTTCTGAATATTGACTTATTTGGCCCTACAAAGACTGCTAGTTTAGGTGGAAAGAGATATGGCTTTTTGATAGTTTATGATTTCTCTAGATTCACATGGGTACTCTTCTTAGCCCACAAGGATGACTCTTTTAAGGCCTTTAGAACCTTCTGTAAAAGAGTTCAAAACGAAGAAGGTTTTTGTATTACAACCATTAGAAGTGATTCATGGAGGAGAGTATGAAACTATTTTATTTAAAACCTTTTGTGATGAAAATGGGATAGTGCACAATTTCTCTTGTCTAAGAGCTCCTCAACAAAATGGGGCTGTGGAAAGGAAAAATCATACACTACAAGAAATGGCTAGGACTCTTCTTTGTGATTCTGATTTGCCAAAATATTTTTGGGTAGAGGCTGTGAGTACTTCATGTTATATCATGAATAGAGTTTCCATAAGGCCAATATTAAAGAAAACCCTATACGAATTATGGAAAGGAAGAAAACCCAACATTTCATACTTTTATGCTATTGGTTGTGAATGTATCATTTTAAACAACAAAGATCAATTGGAAAGGTTTGATTCCAAATCTGATAAAGAAAGTTTTCTTGAATACTCAATATCTTCTAAAACTTATAGAGTTTACAATATTAGAACATTTTTTGTGGAAGAGAATATGCGTGTTGTTTTCAATGAAACTAATCCTCTTGATGAGAAAAGAAGAATTACAAACTTAGAGGATGAATTGAAATAGCTAAATATCAATAAGAAAGTGCAAGATAACAGAGATGAGAAAGATCAGTCTAAAGAGTAACATGAAAAAGCTACTGAGAAGAGTCATCAACCTTTTCAAGACCCTTCTCAAAAACCTTCTTCAATTTCCAAAGGAATGGAAGCAGCATCCTTCTCATCCCAAGGAGTTGATCACTCTTCTGTTAAAAATAACAACAACAATTTTGCACTACTTTCTTAAGTGGAGCCTACAAATATTGATGAAGCTCTTCAAAGAAGAAGCTTGAAAGAAACAAAGTCTAGACCCTAATCCCTGCACCTAAGGATCATTCATTGATTAGCATCAGATGAGTTTTTAGAAACAAGGTGGATGAAAGTGGCAATGTGGTAAGAAACAAAACAAGACTAGTGGGTCAAGGGTATAATCACCAAGAAGGTATTGATTTCGATGAAACTTTTGCCCTAGTAGCTAGACTAGAAGCTATTAGAATTCTACTTGCATTTGCTTTATTTAAAGGATTCAAGTGGTTTCAAATGGATGTTAAAAGTGCATTCTTGAATGGATTTAAAAACGAGGGAGAATATGTTCATCAACCACCTGGTTTTGAAGATGAAAGGTTTCAAATCATGTTTTTAAACTAAGGCCTTTTATGGTCTTAAGCAAGCCCAAGAGCTTGGTATGATAGGTTGAGTAACTTTCTCATGGAAAATGGTTTTACAAGAGGAAAGGTGGACACTACTTTATTTAGAAAAATCCTTGAGAATGATCTTTTAATAGTTCAAATATATGTTGATTATATAGTATTTGGATTTACTAATGAAATACTATGCAGAGAATTTTCTGATTTGATGAAAAGTGGGTTTGAAATTAGCATGATGGGAGAATTGAAGTTTTTCCTTTGCCTACAAATCAAACAAGACAAGTCTGGAATTTTCATTTGTCAAGAAAAATATATTAAAGACTTGTTGAGAAAGTTTAATATGGAGAATGCAAAGCTAATGGGAACACCAATGCATCCATCAATGGTCATTGACAAATATGGGAAAGGTAAATCAGTCAGTGAGAAACTTTGTTAGGGTATGAGTGGATTACTTCTCAACTTGACTACTTGTAGACCTGATATTGTTTTTAGTGTGTGTTTATGTGCACATTTTTCAAGCAAATCGTCAAGAATCTCATCTCAAGGCTGTAAAGAGAATCTTTAGATATTTACTTGGAACTTCTAACTTTGGTTTGTGGTATAAGAAATGTTCAAGATTTGATCTAGTAGGACATTGTGATGCCGATTTTACTGGAGATAGAGTAGAAAGAAAGAGTACAAGTGGTGGATGTCACTTTTTAGGCAAAGCCTTGGTGACTTGATCAAGCAAGAAGCAAAATTCCATTGCTTTTTCAACTACTGAAGATGAATATGTATCTACTACCAGCTGCTGTTCACAACTCTTACGAATCAAACATCAACTTGAGGATTACTCACTGAGGTACAACCACATTCCCATATTTTGTGATAATACGAGTGTGATAAACCTCTCTAAGAATCTCATACAGCATTCAAGATCCAAACACATTGAAATCAAACATCATTTTATTAGAGATCATGTTCAAAAAGGAGACTTTGAACTTAAATTTGTTCATACTAACTACCAAAGGGCAAATATTTTTACAAAACCCCTTAGTGAAGAAAAATTCTATTTTATAAGAGATAACTTGAACATGACTATTCTCAAATGATTAAATTTATTTGTTTGATTATATTTGATATTGTACGTTGTGATTCAATGAAAATCTATGCATTTTATATGATTTTGGAAAATTATTTGGAGATAAGAAAGTTATCTGAGAACATTAGAGAAGCAAGAGAAACTTGAGAAAGTTGGTTCCTAAGAGATGAGAAAGTTAGTGAGAAAGTTGCCTAAAATCCCTCTTGACCAAACATTCTCAAGTCACGCATTTCAAATCATAATAACGCCTAGTTGTTGAGTCAGTTTTAAGATGTAGCCAAATAGGCTTTTATTTGATTCTGGATAGCAAAATTGACTCTAATGGTACTTGATGTTTAAGTAATCTTAATTACGATAAATAAAGAAGCTCTTAAGCAATCAATATCTTGAAATCCATACGGACAAACTACTAATTTTGATTTTCAAATCGAAAATGTAGAAAAATATATATATAAAAATGAAAATAATTACCAAATTTCAAATCTTCATTTTCAAATTGAAAATAATTTTTTTTTTGCATACACATGATAATTTTATATTTATTAAGTTCCATTTAAATATCTATCTATTAGTTATCCTCTTCTATATATCTATCTATTCTATTATATCTCAAGTCATGATTTATCAACAATAGATAATAGAAGATAATTTTGTAAAATTGAAATCCATGGCACAGAGTAGTTTCAACTACCATCAATCACTTCTTCCTCTGATAAAGTTTAGTTTCTTGAGCTTTGGTGCCTTACTGTAATAAAAAAAAATAGGGCAGTTTTACTGAAAGTAATCTTTCCTTTGTAGCAATTAAACACTTTTCATCTTTCACATATAAAATTGTTGTTATATTACAATTTAAAACCAATTTATTTTTTAAATTTATTAAAACAAATATTGTCATATTTTAAAAAAGAAAATAATTTTTTCTCTGAAATTTTTATATTGCAATTTCATCTATTTATTATAAACACCATCAACACCAACATATAGATAAATTAAAAAAATAAAAAACATGCATATTGACGAGCACATTATTGCCGGCTAATGCATTAGTACTACTACAAAAGGGATTTCTCTGTGGAAAATTCCCTCTTTCGTGTCCAACTTTACTTTTTCAAAGAATAATTAATAATTAATTAAATATAAATAAAAAAATAGTAAAATTATAAACACAAATATTTTTTTGATAATTATATTTTATAATTACAACTATTTTTAAATATAGAGAGTTATCTTTTTTTCTACATAAACTATTATAACTAACTTCAAATATATTTTATTTTTTTACAAAATTACTTCTATTTAACTAATTTTAATTATAATAAAATTATCATTAATTAAATTTATAAAATAATTATATAAGCCAAAATGTAAAAAAATGTGAATTGAGAAGCACGACATTGACCTTAAAAATAAATAATTCTTAACTATTATTTGACATATTAAGTCTTTATTTTTGTGAAATAACATTTTAAGCATTTATTGGGAATGACATTAACTTTTCAACTTTTTTTTTAATTGTAATCAGATTTGTGCCTGTACGATGCATAGTAAATTTATTATAAGAAATAAATAAAATCATTATTAGTAAAAAGTAATCTATAATATTTATTAATTTTCAATTTGTGGCTATAAGAAAAAGTCCACAACTTTAACATAAAAGAATAAATTATATATGTTATATTTTCATACATCAGTATAGTATCTCAAAGTTTGATTTGCAACTATATTATTAAGTTTAATTGGATTAAATTTCTATGATCAAAGCTATATTGGACAATTAAAACTCATAAAAAAAAATAGATTCTAAATAGTTATAAGAATACCTTAGAAACAAAATAATATCCATTAAATAAAATGAGATTCAAAAATTGATAATAAGTTAGGCAAAATCAAATCTCCAAAAGCAAGCAATGGAGTACGAGCAGTCATCATTGGGAAACTGCCCCCAAAACGAAGAAAATATAGAGTCAAGAAATTAAATGACAAACCTTTATAGGCCAGACA